>CM053608.1:122213456-122238668 GCA_028646535.1 Procyon lotor | reverse complement strand
AAAAACTCTTATGCTAATTTAATGTTATCAGTAATGCAGTTTTGCCCCAAATCTCCTCGCTTTGGGGGAATGGTATTTAAGTAGTCTCAAGAATAGGTAGGAGTTTTGATTTTCTTAAAACATCCTGAATTTGGTAGTATTTTAGCAGTGTTTCTCTTGTTGGTTGAAGTGCTTCAAGCAATCTCTTGGGAAAGAGAAGAGGAGGATAGCAATTTCGTAGAAATTTTCCAGTTTTCACCAGTTATATTTGGATAATCCAGTGTCAGGCCCTGATGCAGGTGTGGTTTGCTCCTTCTTCCCTCTCCTTTGCCCAGCCGACCTCCTCTGTGCTCCTTCTGGCCAATAAGGGTCCCATGGAGGCCTCTTGTGGTTGGGTTATGTATTTACAGGGTCCTTATTTATGACCCTGTGTATGTGACATATCATATAATTGTGTGGCCCCCAAAGGTCTCCCTTGCTTGGCTTCTAGAGTTGCGCTGCTTCTGTGTTTCAAGGGAAGTTGGAAATTCTCTTTTTTCCCATCCTAAATGCCTCTTACACGTCCTGGCTTTAGCAAATATAGATATAAGATAGGAAGGAGCCTATCCTAAATTTATTCTGTTTCCTATAGATGCTAATGATGCCGGGCAGAAAGCTCCCTCTCTCAAGCCCTGAACTTACTTCAGCAGGGCTCCGTGCTTTGAATTCCTCTCGTGATGCTCTTGTCACGCTCTCCTGTGCTGTCTGCATTGACCAGTTCAGAGGCATTTTCCTGTCCTCCAAGGAGCCGGCCCTCTCTTAGCTTCTGGAACATCCCACTCTCTTGGTTTACCAGCTCCTTGTCGGTGCACTTCGGTCTCCGGTGGAAGATTTCTCCTCTGTGGCCCAGCCCCAGGGCCGGGTCCTGAGCCCCCTGTCTTTGCTTTCCGCTCCTTCCCCTAGTGGGCTCACTCAGCCTCGTGGCTTCACATCTGGTCACCCCGCGTTTGCCTCTCGAGCCCTGGCCTCTTCCACGAGCTCCAGCTCGCCTGTGTGGTGACACCTCTGCGCGGAGGCCGCGCGGGTGTCTCCAGTGTAATGTCCAAAACGAAGCCCTTGATTCTGCCGCTGGGGCGGGTCTTCCTCTGTCCCCTGTGCAGCACCGCTAGACACCCACCCGCTCACGCCCTCTTTCCCTCGCTGCCCACGTGCTTCTTCCAGTAGTTTCTAATTTCTCCCTCTACTCTGTCTTGGCTCTGCCTACATTTTCTGTCCCCATGGTCAGCCCCTAGAAGAAGCCCCCACTGTCCCTTCCTGGGATAACTCAACAGACTCCCCCCCCCTTTGATCTCCTCCCCTCCAGTCTTGCTTTCTGAGTTCCTCGCCACGCAGCAGCTGGAGTGACCCTTGTGGAAATCTGCCGTCGAGACTGTGCCCCCGGCACTCAGGTTGGCGTCGAGCCTCCCTTCCTTGGCCGGTGGGGCCTGCACGGGGCCTGCCAGCTCGTCCCTTCCTGCTCTCATCGGCACACTCCCCACCTGTCTTATCTCACCACCACCGCATCTTCCTCAGTGTTTTCATCATTGTTTTCATCATTTGGTTTTGTTTTTGTTTTCACTTTTTACTTGCTGCTGACCCCTGAACTCTATTCTGTGGGCTTCATGAGGGTGGGGAGCTTGACCCACTTACCAGTGAGCACTCAACCCTTTCCCCACTGCCGGGGACACAGTTGGTAACTGACAACTGACAGATGTCATTGGATGAGTGAACCGTCTACGTGGAGAGGAAACAAACTATGAGATGGGCGGAGGATGTTTTTTGAACAGTGTGAATCAGTGACCACCGTTCTCACACTGACTTGCTAATTCAGATTTCATTACTAGCCTCCTTGTTCTGGGAGGCATATGGTTGCAGACGCGTGTCTTGTAAGCAGTTGGAACTGAAGCTTATAGATGATTTTGCTAAAAACCCAGTTGACTGGGTTTTTCTAGAGCTATGAGAGGACACCCCTAACGGATTCCCCCCCCCATGTACATCAAGTTATTTTGTTCCGAACCGTAGAGATCTCAATTGTCTGAGCAATTCTTCGACACGTTGGGTTAGCCAATGATATTTCTAATCGTTTGGTTTCAAAAGCTTTGCTTTTCCTTGGAGATAGGTTGCATTTTGATCACACTTTAATATTTTGGGATAATGTGGGGATTTGAAGGGAACCGAGAGGGGACCAGAATGCGGTCCCCCCATCCTACCGCCAAGGGGATGTGGCCGCCCAGGTTGGTGAAGACACGGGCTCCCCAGGGCTGGAGGCTGTGCCCCAAAGTAGGCTCCCCAGGAATGTCGCACAGCCTTGTTCACGCCCACATTCCACCCCGCAGGTAGCTCCGTGAGGGGGGAGACCCCTCATCTGCCCCCCTCACTACTGCCCCCTCAGTGCGGAGCACAACCAGCACGTGGGGGTGAAAACCTCAGAGCCCCTCAGGGCCCCAGGGGCCTTTCCCTTGGTCTCCGCTGGTGGGTTAATAGCGTCCTCCGTGCTTGTGAACGACCGAATGTAGACGGTGCACATTCTTCAGTGGGAGTCCTGGGCCTCGGGGACTAATTTGCATGCAGGTGGAAGCGGTTCTCGGCCCCGCCCAGCGGACCCCGCGCACACTCCGCATTGCTGACTTGCATCTCGCATTGTGACGGCCACCCTCCTTCCCACTGCCCTGCATTCCTAGTGGAAATTTTACATTCCTTTGCCTAGACTGGCTTGGTAACCAAAATCCCACTTGGGAAAACTAAACAAACAAAAAGGACGGTGGCAAAATGGTAAAGCGTGGCATAATGAATGAAGAAGGAATTCCAAAGAAAAGACAATTAAAAAATTAATTTTTTTAAAATGCTTGGCTGGTGGTATTTCCTGTAATTTCCCATGAGTTCTCTTGGGTTAATCGGTTATTTTTTAACTTCGTCGGGGTCATACTATCCTCTTCAGCACAGCATTAGGGAAACTCCTGCAGACTTTACTACTCAGGGCCTTCAGAATGACTCAAGTCATGTTCAGCTTTCCCATAAGGTAAAGTGCCCATTGCAAATAATATTTTTAGAATAAAGATAATAAATGTGAGGGTTAGCACTATATGTTCAGAATGTTTAGGATTATCTGATTTTTAAAAATATTCTATAAGATGCCACAAAGAGAAAATTAAACGAGAATGCCCATGGTTTAAAAATTTGTGGTATGCTGGCAAACTGACTTGATGGTTAAAAATTGATGACAATTGATGGCATTCTGCTCTTTAAGGCAAGAAGATTTAGCAATCTGGACACTTTATTTTAAAAAAGATTTTATTGATTTATTTGTCAGAGAGAGACAGAGATCACAAGCAGGCAGAGAGGCAGGCAGAGAGAGAGAGAGAAAAGCAGGCTCCCTGCTGAGCAAGGAGCCCGATGCTGGGCTCCATCCCAGGACGCTGGGATCATGACCTGAGCCGAAGGCAGCAGCTTGACCAACTGAGCCACTCAGGTGCCCCTGGACACTTTATTTAAATATATAGTTACACTTAAGAGTTTTCCAAGGAATGTGTTACTTGTAATTGATATCTTTTGGTTCACTTTTTAAGTTTTTTTTTTAATGAGATGTTATTTTTTAAAAGCTTTTTCATGTTCACAGCAAAATTGAGGGGAAGATATAGAGATGCCCATGTGCCTCTACCCCCACAAATGCACACTGTCCCCATTATCAACATCATCGGTTAGAATGGTACATCGACACATCATAATTGCCCAGAGTCCCTACTTACATTAGGGCTCACTCTTGGTGTACATCTTATGGGTTTGGACAAATCATAATGACATGTCACTCTTGGGTCACTTTTAAGCTAAAAGGAAATCCTTTACCTTGCCATGGTTTTGAATGGCCATATCATTTACTTTTGACTTTGTTTTGAATTATTTTCCTGTGTCAAGGAAAGGAGACATTCATTTAGAGAATAGTTCAAAAGACGAGTCTACAAACTGATGCCAAGGTATCTTGTATTGGCAGAAAGATAACCCCCGAATAAGAGATACTAATCCACACTGGGCTGATGAATCCAACTCCTTCCTCTGGGAATCAGGCCCTGGACTGGGTACAACAACATGGGACCCTACAGGGGACCCAGGCAGAGATGAGTAGTTTCATCAGCTCATGGAAACTAATTGGACCCCTCTGGGAATCTGTTCATTATAATTAGAGACATCTTCTATAACTAGGTCCTCAAAGAAGTTAGGGTAGTTGGAATTTTTTATTATTGTTTGGCAATGAATGTATTCTTCCCAAAGTATCTCAGTGGCTGGGCAGATGTTGCTACCATGACTTTCTGGAATTTCTAGATATTCTGGAGGCTAAAGGATTTCAATGTTTGTTCCCATTGAAGTTCCTTAAATTATACTGATAAAAATCATACAACGGCTATTTGATAGGTAGGAGCCAAAGAGAGAGAAACTGGAGTGGTCTTGAGAACATATGGAGAGCACTGAATAAGGGCATTCCAGGCCTACCTATTTATATATTTATAAATATTTGCATATATTCAGCTACAGATAATTCAAGGAAGATTCTATTTTAATAGGTGTGAATACGTGTCTGCCACTCCTGGCGGCCCATTTCTGTCTTAGGCATCACTAGCAGTAGGACTGATGACTGCTTGGGCTGGGAATCAGAAGCAGTAGATTCTTGGGTCAGCTGCTTTG
The DNA here is from genome assembly GCA_028646535.1 of Procyon lotor. Lineage (NCBI taxonomy): Eukaryota > Metazoa > Chordata > Mammalia > Carnivora > Procyonidae > Procyon > Procyon lotor. Next base: position 122,233,994 of record CM053608.1, on the reverse strand, counting down.
CTTACCATGTGAGCTTTTCCCATTTATACAAGTAGAGTAATACTAACCTCATACTGTTATTTTGAGGTACAAATGTCACTGTAAATGAAAGCCTTTTATCTTTTTAAAAGATTTATTTATTTGAGAGAGTGTGCATGAGTAGGGGGGACGGGGAAAAGGGAGAGGGAGAGGGAAAGAGAATCCTCAAGCAGACTCCCCACTGAGGGCAGAGCCCGAGGTGGGACTCAATCCCAGGACCCTGCGATCATGACCTGAGTCGAAATCAAGAGTCAGATGCCTAACTGAATGCGCCACCCAGGTGCCCCAATGAAAACATTTTATGAGTACTGATGTGTTTTACAATTGTAAAGTTATTCGAAAACAACTGTCTTATGAAGATGATGTAAAAAGTTAAGGCAACATATGGAAAGTGTTTCATGTAGCCCTGGGCATGGTATACACTAAAAAAAATTGCTTTGGGATCAGAAGAAAGATCTGGACTAAATAAAGAGATCGGATCATCATCAACAAAGTGACGTTGATAATAAATAACATCAAGTTGGGTAAATGTGACTTGGGGGGGGGATGGAATCCTGGGAGAAGAACCAACATTTAGGTGTGGGCAGGACTACTTATTAGCACAGGAAACTGACAGTGGCCACAGAAGGATGAAGTTGGACAGCGTATTGTGGAACTGCGATGACATTTCCAGCGACACATTCCATGTTTGCCTTTTTCCCCATCATAGAGGGTCGTATATCCCAAATATCTATTTCAGATTAATAGTATTTCTGGACCTTAGTTTCCTTAAGTCCAAAAGAGCCCAGTCCTAGAAAAAAGATGTTTTAGTATGTCAGATATTGTATAGGATATGTTTTGTAAGAAATACCCAAGGTTAAAATATGTCTTTGTTTTAAAAAACCCTTTAACAGAAATGTGTTACGAAAATGAATAGAGCACATGGGCATTATGTATCTCTTGTGATTTTGCATTGTTCCAAAAAATCTGGAGAAGATTCAAGATGGCAGCCCTAGGAAGATCCTGAGCTCACCACTGCACAGACACACCAAATCTACAGCTACCCACACAACAGTTCTCTCTGAAGGAGACCTGAGAATTAGCTGAGAATCTACTCCAAAGCAAAAGATAAAAAGATCACACTGACATGTCTAGGAGAGGCAGAGACACAGTCTTGACCAAAACCCCACACCCAGTGCAGCCGCCCACAAGACATAGGGGTCTTGCAAAAATGGAGCACGTTCCTGAGGAGCAAGGGGTTTCGAGTCCCACATCAGGCACCCCCAATGCTTGGGACCATGCTCTGGAGAGACAGAGCCCTCCGTAGGTCTGGAGACAGGACTTAGGTCCGAGAGACCCAAACGGCTGTAGGAGGCTGAGACTGTGCTCTCAAAGGGCTCGTGCCCGGATGTGCTCGCCCAGGATCCGGTGCGAAAGCCGAAGTTTGGCAAGTGCCCAAACCTAGACATCACCGGAGCTCTCTGTGCTCCAGCCCCAGCTCCGGCTTTCCACACCATGGGATTGCTTTCCCGGCTCTTTCACCCGGCTCTTAGCTTTTGTTACACTTCTGCGCACTTAAAGAAGGTCCTGTGGGGGAAGAATTAGTGGGTGAAATAGACTCGCCCTCCATCCGGCTCTCCTCCCGCAGGTCTGCCCACGCACTGGCTCTCCGTGCAAGGTTTTTTCTTCTGCTGCTGTGCCCCTGGGGGTGAAAGCACTTGTAGCTTTCTTCTCACTTAGGACTCATCCCTCTCTAGAATTTAGTTCATTTAGACTTTTTTTTTTTTTAAAGCTTTTTATTTATTTGAGAGCGAGAGCGAGGTGGAGTGCACAAGCAGAGGGAGGAAGCAGGCTCTACATTGCGCTTGATCCAAGGGCCCTGGGGTCATGCCCTGAGCCAAAGGCAGTGGCTTAACCCATTGAGCCACCCAGGTGCCCCAGTTCATTTAGACTTCTTTGCTTCCTAAGTTCTTTGAGGCATTAAAAAAATATATGGGTTCCAGTTTAAGATGGGGACATAGGAATCTCAGGAACTCCTCTCCTCCCGTGGGCACACTGAGTCTACGGCTACACGTGGAACAAATTTCTTAAAAAGCCTATGTTAGGCTACAAAAGTCTCAATAAACTTAAGAGGACTGGAATCACGTCGAGCGTCCTTTTGACCACAATGGTAGGAAACTAGAAATTAATTACGTGAAGGAAAAGGAAAAATTCACAAGTATGTGGAGATTCAACAACATGCTATCGAACAACCAGGGAACCAGTGAAAAAGATCAAGAGGGAAATAAAATACCTGAGACAAACAAAAATGGAAACATAACACATCAAAATTTCCAGGAGGTGGCAAAAGCAGAGGGAAGTTCACAGTGATAAATGTCTACTTGAGGAAACAAGAAAAGTCTCAGATAAACAACCGAACATCACACAGTCAGGAACTAGGGAAAAAAGAACAAGCGAAGCCCCACATTTGTAGAAGAAAAGAGATAACAGAGATTAGAGAAGAAAAAATGAAATAGAGATTAAAAAAAATGGAGAAGATCAGTGGAACTAAGGGCTGGTTCTTTGAAGAGATTAAATGAAATTGACAAGCCTTTAGCTAGACTCACCAAGAAAAAAAAGAGAGAGAGGGCTTAAAATCAGAAATGACTGATACCACAGAAATAAAAAGGCTCCTAAGAGACTACTCTGAAAAATCGTGGGCCCCAAACTGGATGACCTAGAAGAAATGGATAACGATTAGACTGTGTAGGCTCATAATAACTGAGATGCAGTGTGACACCATTGGTAGAAATCCAAGGGGGTGAGTCAGCTCTTCTCTTGAGAAGTTTGGTTATTGTCCCCACCTCTAGTTGTACAGCCTTCCCTTGTCACATTTCTCTTTCAGTCCATGCACCTGGAGTATCTCCATGAAAAAGGGCTTCATTCCATGAAGCTTAGGACATGTTCTCAGCATGAACTATCTTCTGATAGAGGCATTTTCCAACTGTTAATTATCATACAAACAATCACCAGAGGACATTGTACCATCACCATCCGTCAGGCATCTAGGCCAGTCTCTTCCATTTAAAAATTAGTAGAGGGTTGGGGCCCCTGGGTGGCTCAGTGGGTTAAAGCCTCTGCGTTTGGCTCAGGTCATGATCTCAGGGTCCTGGGATGGAGTCCCGCATCAGGCTCTCTGCTGAGGCAAGGAATCTGTTGCAGGATTCTCTTTCTCCCTCTATGTCTCCCCATGCTTGCTTGCTCTCTTTGTCTCTAAAATAAACAAGTCTTTTAAAAAATAGTAATACTGAAGGAAAAGGGTAACTACTTAAGAAAACTTCTTTGGAACAATTCCCAATTTGGACGGGTCTGCTGTATTGACTCCTAGGTGAGTTATTTTTAACTCTTGTGTCTTCTGTAAATGTTTGGCCCTTTTCTCATTTATCAAAAAATGGTGAAAATTGATGAAATATTTTGTAAAGGACTTTGTTTTCCTCTTTGATGCTTGTACTGTCTTTGCAAAATAGTAACAAAGTTTCCCCAAAGATTACCATTTGCAAAACTTAACTGTTTCTTAAATCCATACAGTAAGGAAAATAGAGTTGAAATCTTTTTGTGTGGGTTGGGGTATATTTTTCAAATAAATAAGTTGATTACATTTTTTCACCTTAAACACCTAGGTTTATCTTTATTAGGGACAATCACAAAAACCTGTACAATGAGTGTTTACAAGGGGTCAGCGGTCTGGAGATTTTTAGGATGGTGCTCATTTAACAGCATCATTTTCTCAGGCCCTGGGACTGAGTTTGATTTTCTTGGCCTAGATTTCCAGAGGTTTTAAGAGGTGATGAGTGCTGAGATTTGAGGCAGGTGGATTCTCTGAAGCATTCATCCTAACAGCCCAAGGGAGTGGCATTGCCTCTTGGTTAATTAGTTCGCGGAGCCTCCCTTTGGGCTAGTTTAGCAGGATTATCCCTATTTTTGCAGATTAAGAAAATGAGGTGTGAAGCATTGAATTGGTTCTTGTCAAAAGTGCTGGCAGTCAGTCCTAGAGTTCAGAATCGTAGACCATGTAGTCAGTTACTTGTTTTGTAGACTTTGGCCTTATTCTTTCCAAGATGTATTTTCAAAGCAAACGACTTTGTTTCCATTGAGCTCATTTTTATAACAAACAGGTGCATATTTTTTAGTCATGTAGGTTTCACTTGAATTTGACCCAGCTGTGGTTATTGTCCTACTACGTGCCATGTTGGAGTTGGTGAATTTGAAATGAATCACCCAAAGACTTCCTTGGTTCACATGAAGCATTATGGGATTTGAAAAATGTTTACTGTGGCCACCTATGACATAAAGACAATCTGAAAAAGATAGAGACGAAGGGATATTTTGGAAAGCACCTGTGATTCTCTCCGGGACCCACACTAGAGTCCCAGAGCACCTCGTTCTAACAGATTTAACATGATTCCACCACTTTTGCCACCTTTAGCTTTAGAACTAGTTTCAAGAAAAACGTGAAACAAATGTTTATTCAGTTCTCTGTCTCTCTCCCTACCGATCTCCCTACCAGTTCACCTATCCAATTACCACTCAGGGAATGACTCCTCTTTCTGATTAATTAGGCTTACCTACTTCTCCATATCCAAATAAACTAGGTTTTCTGAGAAAAGTGTTGAACCCAGTGAAGAATCCAGGCAAGAGATCGGCCGTAAGGACGTCCTCCCTTTACTTTGTGGTGGTTCCCAACTGACCAAACCAATCTGGAGGATTATTAGTGTGATGGATCCACAATGAGAGTTGGGAGTTTTGAACTGATACCTTTTCATTTGATTTGGCCCTGTAGTCCTAGATTCCACAACTAACAGTGGCCGAGCCATTGGTCAGTCACCAATGAAAGCCATTCCTGGTACCCAGGGTCTGAGTGGGGTACCTCCAATCCTACCCCTGGGTGCCCATCCCTCCCTAACTAGGTGTGTTGATTGATACTTGACGTTATACTCATATTTCAAATACTATTTATTTTTACAGGGCAAGGGAAATCATATGGGCTAATAAGGAAATTTATAAATTTTAGAGACATACTCTAATTGATTATGTTTTCGATTATCTAAAGCCATAATTCTCTACATTAGCACCACGTGACCAAGCCCTCCTCCCTGAAAAGGATTCTGGAAAAATTTCCCTTATGTGCAGTTGATTTGGCTTATTTTTGTGTGTGCAATTGAGGTTATTATTTGAAATGCCAATTAAAAAATGTGCTGTAAATTAAAAATAGTACTGTTTCCAAAAAGTTTCAGTTGTTTTATACAATGGTCTTTTTTTTTTTCAATTCAGATGTATTATTTGGATTGTTTTTTCAGATTCTATTATTAGTTTATCTGAAAAACATCCCAGTTAATTTAATTATAATAACTCAAAGCAATATATGTTTAAGGTTAATCTTCAGTTCACCTGGTTAATCATGAACATTTGGGGGAAATTTTTGTCATGCTGAATGAGGAAAACAATTATTATTCAAAACAAGTGGTTTAATTCTGGTAACAACCTATATACTGAGAATTATGATTATTTTTAAGTTGTGTATGAATTTCTGTATGTTTACAGATATGTATGCTTTCACGAAAAATAGCACATTTTAGCCAATTCAACAAGAATTTTGAAGTTATTTGTTTATATAACATGTTCACCTTCACCTTTAAATCAAGAATCCAACAAGGAAGTTCTTATATAGTCAAGGTCAAGAGGCAAGCCATTTGAGCAAAATTACTAGAGTATGAACTGTGTGCCCAGTACATTACGAGGTAATATTGACGGTAACACCAAAGGGACGAGGTAGGGACAAGCAGTGAAAAATCAGATAAATAAAATGGGTCCTGAGTCAGATGATGGTTAAACGCTGTGGGAAAACCAGCAGGGAAGGGCATTGGCCGCAGCTTTAAGACAACAGATGATTCAAGGATCTAGTAGAGGTAGCTGGAGACAAAACCAAGGTGGGCGTTAGCTTTATTATAAAGGGCTGAGATTCCACGGGGGCGGGCAGAAAGGAGAAAATGGTCAAGAGGGAGATGAGGCGGGTTGTGGAGGGAAGGGAGCTCCGGGGTTTCATGCCCGTTGGCCTCACTGAAGGAAATGATCTGCGGAGAGTGAGCGTGGAAGCCTTGGAATTTTAGAGTTCAGCATGAGGAGTTGGGGAATTCAGGGGAAAACCCTGTGTCCCTGACTGGGGAGGAGAGAGGGCTCTCCAAGCCGAAACCTGGCCTCGGGGGAACCTGGGGGCCCTGAGCTTCTTGCCTCTGGCAGGGGAGAGCCAGGAAGCACAGGCCTGGGAACGTGGGCTGACGCAGAGGGCAGAAGTGGAATCCGTGGGGAAGATGGGAGGGGGTCATATGCCGGATGGGGGTGGAGGTGGGGGTGGGGGGCTACACGGGGTCACGTACCTGGGAGTGGGGCTCGGTGGGCTCACGTACTTTGGGGAGGGCGCGCCGAGATTCAGCCCCAGAGAGGAGTTGTGCTCGGGCTGGAAGGGGAACCTTTCAGATTTTATACAGTTACTTTGTTTCTGTGTTACAGAAAGCAGTGTTTAAAATGTTGCCTTAAAATTCTCAGGAGAGGCCCAATTGTGGGCACAGGTTATGAGCAGTAAACCAGGGTTTAAGGGAAATTTTTCTTGAGAGCTGAGTTAAGCTCGTGCGCTATTGCTAGAAAGTGAGCTGGGGTGTTTATGTTGTTGGGGAAAAAAAAGGGCAGGATTTTAACTAAGGCATAACAGGTCTCAGCCCGTCCCTGAAAACCTGGGGTTTTAACTCCTGGAAAAAAAAAAAAGAAAAAGAAAACCTAACAGACGCTCAGTGATGTGCGTTTCTTTGCTTTTTTAAAGGTGAAGCCGGTAATGCACAGTAGAATCAATGTTTCCGCGCGCTTCAGAAAATCGCTTCAGGAGCCCTGCACGATCTTGTAAGTTGAGGACTTCTAAGCAGAGGTTAGAAGTTGCTTTCCTGGCGGTTTGGAATTTGTTTTTGTACCCTTAAAAGTGTAACTGTTTCAAATGGCGTGGCTGGCTGGTTTTACCTTTTTATTTCCCCCCCAGCTTGATTGCAAATGGAGACCTCATAAGTCCGGCTTCTCGCCTCCTCATTCCCAGAAAAACCTTGAATCAGTGGGATCATGTGCTACAAATGGTCACGGAAAAAGTCACTCTACGGAGTGGGGCTGTCCACAGGTACTCGAGTCATCTTCCCTGGGTGGATGGGATTTAGAAATGTTCAGGAGAGTCCTAGGATGCTGTGGGGAGTCACTGGACCCCAGTCTGGGTTCCAGAGCCTGTGCTCTTAATTACTAAGCTATTCTCTAAATGTCACAAATTTATCTTTTATTATATATAAACTATTTGTTGCCTTTGCATATTTTATTGATTTATAGATGCTCTTTACATATTAGGGCAATTGGCTTTTTCTCCTATGAGTTTTAAATGTTTCTAGTTTGTATTTTTTATTTTCTTTATGGTTTTTTTTGTATACAGTTACGTTGAATTTTGGTACAAATTTTCAGTCTTATGATCATTAAGTTTTATGACCAGCAATTCCTCTTTCTAAGATTGTAAAAATATTCTGCAGTGTTTACATCTTGTACTCTTCATTTAAAACTTTGATCCTTTGGGCTTTATTTTGATGTCGGGGTGAAGGCAGATATTAAAAGTTCTTTCTTTTTTTAGATATTCAGTTGTGTCTTCTGACATACACATAAATGTAAACCCAATATAAAGCACCCACAGATACGTACACAGTTGCATGCCCAGATACATGTGTTCATACGTATATTGATAAGAACAAATTCATACATGGAAATATATGCAAGTCTAAATACAGAAATGAAAATATGTATTCCTCCACGCCCAGCCCAATATTTGAATACTTGGAGAAACCCAATTCTCAGTGTAATGCCAGATATGAGCGAGTGTTCATTGCTGGTCACTTGAGACATGCCCATTTTCCTTTCTCAGAACATTAAAAAGTCTTACAGTTGGACCCTCCCTGTGCTTTAGAATATTTATATATCAGAAGCCTCCCATTACAACTGGTTCACCTCCCTCTTTGTCTTGCTTTTGTAAAAGAAGAAAGCAGGTCAACCAAAGTCCTATAAAAGAAGTGTAAAATCATATGTTAGAATTTATTCAGTACGCTTAACTGGCTGCAGAGGAAACCGGTCAAATCTTGGCTCTTTCCAGATCCACAGTGATGCCGTCTTTTAATTTCAAGCCATAAAAGTTAACTACTGACTCGATCTTCCTGTTTTGAAGGAGAATGAATGTCTGGGTCCAGGCCAGCTGTTCTCAGCCCGGGACGATTTTGCCCCTAGGGGACATTTGGCAGCATCTGGTCATTTTAGGTAGTCACAGCTGGGAGTGGGGCGGCTGCTCCTGCCATCCAGGGGGTAGAAGCCAAGGGCGCTATTAGGAACACCTGCAGTTAGTTCACAGCTAGGCTCCTACCTGTCCTTCCCCACCCCCAACAGAGAATTATCAGATCCGAAAATGCCAACAGCACCATTGTTCGGAAACCCTGGTCTGGGTTAAGGAGGGAAAACCAGAAAATTTGGGGTTAAGGTGTTGATAATTAGACTTGTAGGGATAGAATTACGGGTCATAAAGAAGGAGCATCTTTATAATAAATCAACCCAAACACATTTCAGGGTTTTGGGGGCCTTTTTCTTTTCTTTAAAGATTGTATTTATTTATTTGACAGAGAGAGAACAGCAGGGGGTGCAGCAGGCAGAGGGAGAAAGAGAAGCAGGCTCTCTGAGCAGGGAACCTGACGGGAGCCTGAAGTGGAGCTCGATCCTGGGACCCTGGGGTCACGACCTGAGTCGAAGGCAGACACTTAACAACTGAGCCAACCAGGTGCCCCTTGGGGCTGTTTCCTTTGTACTTCTTCCATCATCAGTGAAGAAGCAGACAGATCAATGCCTTTTTATTTTTTTTCTTTTTTTTCCTTTGCAAATGTCACTAACCTTTATTAGATAATATAAGAAGTCTGAGAATTTTTTTTAATGCTTTTCTTGAACTCCTTCCAGTCACAAACTCTCGTTTATCACCTTCAGAAATAGGCATTGCCTTTTTCACGGTGTTTCTAATAGTCTGCTATTTCTTGTTCTTTAAAAAAAAAAAAAAAAACTTTCCGTGGACACTTTAAATCGCCTAATGAAGTTATCACTGTTCTTTTAATAAGTAACGTATTCACCATGGTCCGCAGCAGCAGTTTTACAGTAAAGGGAGGTCCTTTGTGAAATCCCTTGATTCTGGGAAGATGAGGGGAGGCCAAAAAAAAGAAAAAGGAAGAGGCACGAATGCTATGCAGTTCTGCACCATTAATCCTCGCCATGGGCTCCTTTGCCTCTTGTTTTCTGCCCCCGTTCTGTGTGTGTTTGGATGTAATGTTTTGGCTGAGGGCCCTTGCACAGAATGCAGGAAGTTTGTCCACTGGACAAATACAGTAAGAAAGTAAATCGTAAACATGGTCACAAAATAGAAGAATCAATCTTAGCGGGAGCTGAGCTCCATTTAAAGCACCACATTCAGGCGCCTGGTGGGGGGGTGGTCAGTTCAACATCCGCAGGTCATGATCTGGGGGTCCTGGGATCGAGTCCCGCTTCGGGCTCCCTGCTCAGTGGGGAGCCTGCTTCTCTCTCGGCCTCCCCCCCCCAATCCCTCCGTCTTTCATTAATAAATAAAGAAAATCTTAAAAATAAAGCACCATGCTCAATGCGAGTCTGCGCTTTCCATCTGAAATCTTACTATGGCAGCAGGAGAGGATCCTTCCGTTGGGTTGGTGGGTTTATTGGGAGGAAGTACTTGTACAAAGAGAGTTGAATGTAATGACTTGGAGGCATTTTGAATTCGATAATTAGAATTGTAACAAATGAACCAACTTAAGAGAGGGTTGCTTCCATTGAACTTTGTAATTTTAAGCCACTCTTTCATGCTTGTTTACATTTTAATTGTGGGCGTTCATGTTTCGACAGGCTTTACACGTTAGAAGGAAAACTTGTTGGGAGCGGGGCCGAGCTGGAGAATGGGCAATTTTACGTGGCCGTCGGCAGAGACAGGTTTAAGAAACTGCCTTACAGTGAATTACTTTTTGACAAGTCCACCATGAGAAGGTCCTATGGGTAAGTGCTCATCCTCATTCACATCTCCTGTTTTAGTTACCACTTGAAATAACATTGAGTCTTATGCTGACCACCGATGTACATCTTGTATAATCTTTCTCATCAGTTAGAATGGAAAGCATGTGTGATATACACTGATTTTTTTTTTTTTTTTTGGCCGTGATTGGAGATTGGAGATTTTTCTTTTTGCACAAAAATATAATTTGGGGATCAATGAAAGGTTATATAGCATTTTTTAACTATTCACTTACGATAGTAAATATAAAGATTTATCTTGGTGAAGAAGATACAGGGCCGTGGGCTTCCATATAGCATACATCATTTGAAGTTTTAATAATGTCTCTGCTGGTTAGCTAGACCAGATAATTTTCAGTTGCATATACAAACACCTACAAGTGTTGGAAAACCATAATATTTTATACTTTATATAATATAATAATGGATAAAAACGATGTAATTCTCCTTGTGCAAGTAAGTAGGGCAGCAAGAGAGACTGTAATTGTTACTTACACGCAAAATTTTAAAGATTGCACTTCTAATTACACACAGTGCCCGGTGACCCCTTTTCCTCTAGGAAGTGTCATGTATTTGTGGAAGGTGCTTTATTTCAGCTGAGCAGAGGGCTGGCGGAGGCAGATGGGCGGAGCGCCCCCTGGCTTGCTCGGGGTGTGGTTTCCTTACCACCTGTGCTGCTTTCCCCAGACGTTCTCTGGCCACTTAGCTCTCAGGACCTGGCGGTCCTCTGCTGGAGTGTGTGTGACTTGCACAGAGATAGCAGAAGGTCACCGATTTTTCTCCATTCATTTGCAGTTTGCGACACTCCATGGAGAGGGTGGCCCAGGGCTTCCAGATAAGTAAGGGACGAAATGGGCTTTCGGGGCAGTGTCTGGAATGGGCAGGAGCACACGGTTTTCCAGCACTGTAGAATTATGTGCCCACGGACTTACTGACGACCGTCCTTAGGCATCCATGACGTCAGATCCTTCCCCGTCTCTGCTGGGTGACAGTGTTCTCGAGGGCAGGGAGAGAAGCCTGTAGCTCCTGGTGGCCTCTCGAGGACACGTCAGTTAGACACACCATCTACGTGTGGTCTTCTTTTCAGAGGGGGTCACGGGTTCCAAGACAGGTCTCTCCCTACCCTCTGTGGAACCACCTTCCTACAGCCCACGAGAACTTTTATTTTTTTATTGAGAATGACCAGTCTAGAAGCTCCTCTGCACACAGACGCCAGTGTTGTGCTATTCTGAGCTTCTCACATAGATGTCGAAGACATTGTGAAAACAATCGACATTTATTGTTTTTGACTCAATCTGGCAAAACCATCCCTCAGCTTAGGAAATGACTTTTTGAAATGCATCCAGAAAGTTTGGGGATTTGAAAAAAATTGCTACAGAAAAAAAAAAACTTAAGGTGGTACTAAAAGTTTATAGGGAGCATCGATTAAAATAGTTTAACATTAAACATTGGAGATCTTTTGGAATGGAATTTAATAATTGTCCGGTGGTCTCTGTGAAATCGGGAAAGTATGCGGTACTTTTTGTGAAACACTCATGTCCCTTAAACAGATGACTTGCAGGTTGGGATGTCAGTTATCTTGCATTCTGTATTATTTGTCGATAACATTCAGGTTTCTAAATTGCGATTTGTTTCTACAGTCAGAAAGCCTCTTCACTACCTCCGATTGTAGGATCCAGAAAGTCTAAAGGGAGTGTAAGTACCAGATGCTTTACTCGTTAAATGTTCTCTATTTCTATACGATACAGGGAGGCTGTCCTCTGGGTTTCAATGAAACTTGAAGACATAAAACTTAGCTGCCTTGTGGTATATAAGCAATTATGAGAAACAATGCCAGAACATTAATGTTACAGTTAAGGTCTTCAAAGTGAACTCACGTTTTTAAAATAGAGGTTCCAAAGTCCGTGTCTTTTTTTTCCCTGTGTGTAGACCTGATGTAACTTATCTCACAGTTGGAGTCTGGGCAATGACGCATAAAAGAAGAGGGAAGGCTGGGTTAGGTCGCATTGGTGGTCCGCTCAGGCTGGTTTTCTCTCTTTGACAAAGACTAAAAAAACAGAAGTTTTTGTTTAAAAAAAAAAAAAAAAAAAGTGATCCTCAAGTTACCTTCTTTTAAAAGACCGAGAATCACTCTGCTTCGTTTCCTATCAGAATTTTTTTCCTTCTGTGATTGGTCCACATACTCGTTAACTCCGCGAAATGTCTGTTCAGTACCTTTCCCGGGGGACCTGTGGCAGGTGTTTAGTAGGTGACTTCGTGACCTGTTTGTGTCTTGGGTCCGTCCCCCTCGCAGGGAGGGCTGGGACGCCAGGCCGGAGGAGGGCTGCTGGCTTTTCTGGCCGAGGCTTCTCTCTCTGCTCTTCTGACTGAGGTGCGTGACCAGCAGTGATCACAATTGGTTTGACATCCCCCCAGCCTGCACACCGCCCCCTGATTTAATAAGCACTGTTCTTCTGTTGGTATTTGGGACACCAGAGACTGCTGGGCGATAATATGTCTCCTGATCATGACTTAGTCCCCCCGCCCAAACTTCTTATATATCATGCAAAATTCTTTGGGGGGGGGAAAAAAAGAAATAATTTTGCGTGAAGTAGTGCTGAACTCAGAGTAACGAACAGCAGGTATTTATGACCTGTTCATGAGCTGAGGCTCTCACACCGCTGATGACCAAGCTTTTGCCTCCAGGGCATGTATGATCTAGTTAAAGTGGAGAACAGAGCTTGAAAGGGTCACTGATGAGCTAATGGCCAACAGCGAGTATGGATCGATTGATGGGGTGAGATCGGTAAATGATCGATTGGTGGGGTGACATTGGTAAATGATCGATTGGTGGGGTGAGATCGGTAAATGATCGATTGGTGGGGTGACATTGGTAAATGATCGATTGGTGGGGTGACATTGGTAAATGATCGATTGGTGGGGTGACATTGGTAAATGATCGATTGGTGGGGTGACATTGGTAAATGTGAGGCGGAGGGAGTCAAACACGCGTTTGCCAGAGTGCATGAGGGAAGTTGAACGTGAGCCATGCCTCTGAGGGATGTGTGCAATGGGTGGAGGTTGACGAGGGGAAGGGTTTTCAGATGGAAAGGGCGGTGTGAGAAAGGAGCCAGGATGTGGCAGTCACGCTGGCTGTGATCTGTCCTTAACAACAAGAAGGGGGTGTCCGCACAGACAGGAGGAGGAGCACATCCAAAGGCTCCGTCTGAGTCCAGATGGCTCGTCGGGGGGGAGCTCACGCTCATGACCCCCGGGGACAGGGAGCCCCTCGGGCTCAGGAGCAGGGGCTCCATCGTGTGTGGGGGCTGGTCTGCCCAGACCGCAGGTGGTGGCACTTTCAGGTGGCCTTGACTGTCAGAGCCAGGAGTCTAGTCCTTATCCTGGAGTAGAGGGCAGCTCATGAAGGGCTTCTGCAAAGTGAGAATGTGAACCCAAATCCATTCTAGGAAGGTCGGATCTTTTTTGTGGGGAAGGACTTAATATGGTGAGAGGCCTCGGATGAGAGCTGTCCCATCACATGGCCATTGCGAGCAGGAGCCTTGGCATCGGGTGGAAAGAGCCAGGCTAAGGAGGCGCCTGTTGTCCTTGAGGAGGTGAAAGACCCTCTTGGTGACAGGACACAGAGTGAAGGAGAGCTTGGAGCCAGAGATAGCTTCGAGTTCTCGAGCTTGGATCGCCCAGAAAATAGTGCGACCCCGGCCCCCAAGAAGAGGGCCATCAGAGGAAATAAGGACCTGCCCAGTTTCAAACACACTGAGTTGCCAGTGTCATCGCCAAGTCTAGTTGTGAGTGTTGAGCAAGCAGCTGTAACTGGTGGAGACCGAGGCCTGACGAGGACCCGGGGAGCAGACCTCAAGTTCGTCCGCGTAGCGGTCATAGCTGGAGAGCAGACCCGTGGCTCTGCTCTTCCTGGCACCCGGTCCAGCCCGCTGGGGGGCAGCCCTCCTCCTGCAGTCCGGGTGGAGCCTGGAGAGGGCACACACAGACCGCAGAGGACCCTGAGGCAGCCCGACAGGAGGGGAAGGGAGGAGAGAGAATGTTCTAGTGGCTCAAAGATCGATTTTAGCCACTACCAAAGCTGAATAGAACCTGTGAACGTAGGGCTTGGAAATTCTGTCCTCTCTCGCTCTTCTTCAGGATTTTGGGGCAGAATCCACTTGTCTGCCAGGCGTGTGCGGGCTCCCTGATGCCCGCAACACTGCTGTAAGAGTGGTGGGACAGAGAGCTGGGGACTTCATAACTGACCCAAGGTTAGCCGAGAAACTGGCATCAGCACCAAGACCATGACTCAGCTCTGCGTTCACAGTTACCAGACTTTGGAATTACAGGCTCATTATTCTGAAGTTTGGGATGCCTAAATTTTTTATTAAAAATGTGCAGTGTGTTTCTTGCTTTAAAATCCGTGGGCAAGAGACATGTCCGTGTAGTTTTCTTACTCGCTTGCTTATTTGGAAGTTATTTAAAATCTGTGCCGTGATAGCTGGTTCCTCTAATGGTAAGTGGAGTTTCCTGCATACCCGGCACCCAGCAGAGCCCCAGGGAGAAGGGGCTGCTCTGTCTCTGCTCTGCACTTGTCCCCCAAGTGCACCTTGAGCAAAAGACGTGGTGCTCTGAGCTCAGGGTGCACTTGGGGGAGAACAAGGCTAAACTCACAATTCCCGAAATCAGTGTATAATCACAAGGTGCGGTAGGAATGAAAGAAATGACCTTGGAGGAAATGACCTTGGAGGAAAGACTCAGCATTGTGATCTGTGTCCATCTCATGGAAAGCAAAGACTCAAAATTACATCTCCACGCTCAGGCTTAGAAAAACAAAAAGACAGTATGGCTTGCTTGCTTCCACAATACTCCAAAAGCATCTGTCTGTCTGTCCGCCTGCTCATTCAGGTAGCTGTTTGACACGTACTGTTGAACAGTTACTGACGTGCCAGGAGCCACTCTAAAGAACCGGCTCACAGTGACCAACAGATGAAGTGTCAGACCTCCCGGAACTTTCCTTTTAGTGCTTGTGTGTGTGTGTGTGCGCGCGCAACGGCTGGAGCAGCAGGATGGCAGTAGACAGACTCTCGGCCTCTAAGAAATGTAGACACCAGCTAAGCACTAGCACCATGTGAAATACAAATAAATAAAATGCAGCAAGGCGTGAATTGATAGAAAATTCTGAGACCTTAATGACATAAAGAAGCTGGTTCTGCGAGGCGGGGCAGGACCGGAAAGAGCCTCTCTGGCAGAGGCAAGGGTCACAGAGCCCTTGGTGATGGAGCCTGGCATCTTGGCAGGTGGGGAGGGCAGGAAGAAGGCCGGGGTGGCCTGAGATGGGAGAGGCACGTTGGGCCAGGTCTGTAGACCCCGTGCTAGGAGTTTGGATCTTACTCCTCACTGGGACGCCATCTGAGGGTTAGAAGAGGAGAAGATGATGGGGATATTGTTGGGGTTACAATTTTGAGGGATCACTCCGGCTGTGGTGTCTACAGAGACGTGGGCCGGGGGGGGAGAAGCAGGAGGCAGCGGGGCGGCTGGGCCCAGGCCCCTGACGCAGGTGACCCAGAAAGGGGGGCAGTAGGCGAAGTGGACGTCTGTGATGATCCTCCTCGAGGCTCTTGTCACCGTCCTCTCTGATGGGTGCATTCAACCAGCAGGCATTTACTGAGTGCATGTTATGTCCCGGGCACTGTTGGAGTGTTTGTGGGGAGAGGGAGGCTGCGAATCCAGAGAAAATGCGAGAGTGTCCCTTCTACAGTAGGAGAAAGCCACCCAGGCGGTACGTTTGGTACGAATGAATGGGGATGAGCGTGAGGAAAAACACATCTGGGCACGGGAAGAGGCAGTGAGAGAGGCCGTGTCATCTGGGTGGTCTGGGCGGGCCTGTTCCAGGAGGTTGTGTCCGCGGAGGGGCGCCCACGGGCTCTCACTAACCCAGCGCGGAGGGAGGGGGGGATGTGAAGGCCTGGCGGTGAGCCGCACGGAGGGACCATTGCCCCTCATTGCCGTCTGCATTTCCAAAGTCACAGACTTGTTTTTTTTTCTTTAAACAGAAGGATTATTTTACTCCTGTCTTTTAATTAATTGGGTCCCTGGAGAACTACGTGTTTTTGGGATCGTTCACTGCTTGGCACCCAGTGGGGGTGTGCATGAGGGGCCGGGGGAGACCTAGCTCAGGTCAGTGGGGCCCACCCCCCGAGTCAGCGGGAAACGCACCCCCTAACTGCTGACACACGTCGGAGGGGATGCAGAGCTGGATTTTTAGGGAATCGTTTCTGGCAAGGCTTTCTAGGAATCGCGGGTGTTGCCTCAGGAAGGGGAGTGTGGGTGGGGGCCTGAGAGAACCTAGTGGGAAGAAAAGAGAAAGCTACCGGAGTGAGCGCAGGGGCCGCTGCCGGCCTTCAGGGCTCGGGCAGACCCTGGCAGAGCAGCCAAGGAACGTCCCGGGGTGAGGGGCGGGGGAGCAGGATGGCCCCAGAAAGCCGCTCCCTCCCCAGACTCCTAATGCTGGGGGGGATCACAGACAGGAGCAAGTGGGGAGTAATTTTAGCTTGCAGTTCTGGCCTTGAAAACAAGGGGAAGATAGAAGTGAACAGTGTTAAACTCTCTGAAGTGTGCAAAACCTCCCCTCCATCCCGAGGCTGCCCGGGCACACCGCGCGGGGTCAGGGCGCCCCCTAGTGGAAGACGTGTGAACTCAGGGTCGGTCCCAAGGTAAAGCCCGAGCTCTTGCCATGTGGCTGTTGTATCTTGCGATCAGTAGGTCACAGACTCGAATACTGTCATCGCTAAAGTTCTGGCAAAAACAAACAACACTATTTTCCCCGTCTCACAGAGTCACTGTGAAGCGAGATAAATTTCACCTGCTCCTGAAGTTCCATTTTGCCTTTTGGGAAACTGAGTCCAGTGTGGATTAAAGGGCTTTTTGCACGCGTGCCATGACCGGAGGTGCCAGTGAGAGAAACGCCAGCCTGAGTTTGGGGCTGGCTCCCGGCTCGGGAGTCCCCTTCTGGGTGCACCTCCGAGGGGAGGCTGCTCCGTGAGGCAAAACCCTCATTCTCTTAAACTTGATGCTTTCCGCCCTCTGGGCTTTGGCGCGTGTCTTTGGGGGCTGGGAATGCGTTTCCTGTGGTCACAGAAGACGCCCGAGTTGACAGGCTCCTGTTGGAAAGAGCCTAGGGAGCTCTTAAAAAAACCCCAGTTTCAATAAAGTGGGGGTGGGGGTTGAAGGGCCCCTTTCAGAGTTTTGTTGATTGAGCCAGAGGATTGCTAGTGCCGCCCGGTACACTGTGTGTACCCCACTGTGTGGGGGCGGGAGGCAGGGCGGTGGTCCAGGTCTCCCACGGGTCCAGTTTTCACATAGGACGTGTCCCCAGATCAGGCTGCGTCTTGATCAGGTCCGCTTTGGTGCAGCGCCACGGTTTGTCACCTCCCGGTGGCCTTCTCAGGGAATCACGCCATGTAGTGAATGTTTGCAGTGTGTCGGCATCAGGAAGCTTCCGTGTGGTAGAGGAACCAAACCTGGGTAACCTTGGGAAAGTCCTCTGTACCTGTAAAATGGTTACAGTAATACTGTATATATGTTAAACGGGTATTTAGCGTGTAAGAAGTACTCATTAGTACTGTCTCATCAACCGGCAGAGCTGTATGAGCCTGGCAATACTCCCTTATTTCCTACACCTCCAAATAGCCGCAACTCTCCATTTACGTATCCAGGTTTTAAGTCCCATGTGGAAGTCTCAGAAAAGGAAGGAAAATCCCCGTCTCCGTTCCTTTGTCCTCTTACCCTCTGTAATTTATTTGTAGACTGGCTGTAATTCATATAATTGTGTGAATACATATGAGTATATGTAACTTATATAATCTATGTAAATATGACTACATATAATTCATACCATATAGTTTATATTTTTGTGTATCATTAAATATGTCATATTGTTCACACCTCAGATGAAGCAACATTTTTTCTTTGTTAAAAAACACAGACATTTAAATTGTTTCCAGTCTTCCGGTTACAAAAAAATTTCTTCCCCTTCTTTTAGTTTAATGCCATCCTCACAGAGCCCCTGCAGTCAGTCATGATTCAGTAACTGAATGCACAGGGGTCTGTTACCAAAGCCAAGCCCTGTAGCGTTCCTGGAATTCCCCAGGCATTCTCGATGCTCCAAAATAAACCCTTTTGAGTGTCCTTATCAGAAACAGAGCAAATCAGAACTTTGTGTAGAGTCAACAAGAGAGTGGACTTCTCAGGTTCCCAGGCACAATCCCGCTCCTGCCTTGTCATACGCGGTTTGTGAAAATGCCCTTTTCCCAGAGAGCTGTGAAGGACCATCCTGCCCAGATCCAGAGACTGTCCCTCACCGAGCTCCCTTTTAGTTCTCAAAAGCAACTCCCACAGCATCTCTGCTCATGCAAGGCTTCTGAAGTTTCAAAATTGTGGGATGAAGAGATGTGGTGGAAAACAGGCTGGACCGTGAGACCTGGAGGACGGGCGTGGAATGTCCACTATAATCACGGGATCTGTTTCTTCTGCCAGGCAGTCCACGGCCTTGTGAGAAAGAATCACTGGAGAAAAAGAAAGAAAATAAGCAACAACTCTGGTTGCAGTTAATGCAATAATTAAATGGAAGCGTATGTTTAAATTGCAGTTGGAACGGGAAATTAAATTATGCAGAGGAGTGATATAGATTTGGACAAGTTTTCATACTGTTAATAAATCTATGCATAATTCATTTTCTTGTAGGCTGCGACGAAATAGCATAAATAACTTCATTTGTAAGGCTGTGAATTTCTCTATTCTTAATTGGGTGATGGCTAAAACCATTTAAATGCTTCTGGATGACTGAATACATAAATGTTTAAAATGAGCAGTTATAATAGGTTTCTAGGCAGATTTGTTTATTTGATATTACTACATTTACTTTCAGATCCTAGCGCAGTACAGATGTTGCATAAAGATTTCACCCAATGTGGTGTGAGTTGCATATGATTTTTAAGGAAAAAGATACTCTGCTCTTGGAGAAAGCACTCTGCTACTCTCGAAGCAAATACCGTCTGACAGGCGTTGTACTGGTCATTTTATAAATGTTACCATTTCCCCCTCCGGATAGACCTAAAGGCAGGTACATTAGCCCCACTCAGCCGGGAAGGAAATGGTCCAAGAAGGCAGGATTTAGTCAGTCAGGGGTCGCATCAGGGCTTAGTGGCAGCGCAGTGGCTCTGAGCCACGAATTTTGGTCTCAAAAGCTTGCCTTCTTTCTCTGTTCCCCTGCTTCATACCTTATACACTCGAGACACTCAAGTGGGCTTAGCACCTGAGCGTCCGAGAACCAAGTCGTCTGGTTGGGAGGGAGGCTCTTGCTGTAGCCACGGCCAAGCAGCCACGGGGTCTGAGCACACCTGTCCTTTGGCGGCTCACAGTGGCCACCGCTGTCATAGCTGTCACGTGGCCCCCCGGGAGCTGCAGCTGGGCCAGGGAAGCTCAACCTCACCTTCGTGCTCAAGAGCCTCCATTTCCAGAGGCACGTGGAGCCCACGGGCAACCACCGAGTGCATGGTCGCGAGCGGTGGCCTTGCGGGAGCGTGGCCTTGAGCCGCTCGCGTCCGTGTGGCTCTGGATTTGTGCTTCTCAGGGAGCATGGCAGTCACTAACCGATGAGGACGTATTTGGGGACGTCTACAAGGACAGCGTGTATCTCTGTAGGACCACAGCCACGTCGTCTCAGTGGCCACTAGTTAAGGTGTTTCTAGATTAAGTGGTCCCACTGAGGGCTGTCGTCAGCCTTGCTCATCCAGTAGATTTTTCTGGAAGTCACAGGAGGGAGAGGATGGTGAAGGCAGTGGCCTTGGGCAAGACTCCACCTCTAAGCCTCATTTCTTCCTCCCTGCAGTGGGTGAAGTGCCTGTCTCAGGGTTGTGAGGATTGAGATGATTTTATAGAACGTCTGGTACAGATTAAGTATCCAGTACTTCTTAGCTATTATTATTCTCATGCCTCAAGGAGGCCCTTCTCCTGACACCGGGAAAAGTTAATGTACGTATTAACACGGAGATTGGGGAATCAGCGGTGTACATCGGCCTCCCACCCCCGCCCCACTGACCACCGGTTAATGACTCCGCGTCGACTAGGAGTCACTTTGGGGTTTCGTTAGCCCGTGGTAAGTGTCTGATCTTCTGCCACTCAGGGAAATGATCGTCAGTCCAAGGCGACAGTTGGATCCAGCGACCACGCGTCCCCTCAGCCCCCAAAGAGGAAAGGGAAAAAAGAGGAGGTGAATTTGGAAAAATCCAAGAAAGGGAAACAAAATGTAAAGTTAAAGAACTCACCACAAATAAGTCCAAACGATGGTAAGTTTGTCCTTGTTATCATTATATTGTTTTGATGGATTATCATCTCAAGGCTGTG
>CM053608.1:122170796-122212956 GCA_028646535.1 Procyon lotor | reverse complement strand
ATTTGACAGAGAGAAACACAGCGAGAGAGGGAACACAAGCAGAGGGGATGGTAGTGGGAGAAGCAGGCCTCCCGCAGAGCAGGGAGCCCGATGCGGGGCTCGATCCCAGGATCCTGGGATCGTGACCTGAGCTGAAGGCAGACGCTTAACGACTGAGCCACCCAGGTGCCCCAAGACTTGTTTTCTTTTGAGGGATGTTCGACTCTGTGCATGGGATCCTGTGCGTGAGCGTGCTCTCACACACACGCACACACACATCACGACCTCGCTGGGGGACTGCCCTTGAGCGGCCGTGCTCCTGGATTTTCTAATAGCTCCAACCCGTGCGTGCTTGGCCGCCTTGCCCCGAGCCTGGGGCGTTGCCACCGTCCAGCCGCACGGCCCGATCGCGGGGCCTGGAAACCTGAGCTGCCTGCGTTCAGCCGATGAACCAGCCCGGGCACGAGGCGTGGTTCCCGGGCACAGGAGGCTCGGAGACTAGACAGGAAGCGCGTCTCCACACGTGCTGCCCCAAGCCTCACCCTCTCGGGGCACCGGGGGCGGGAAGGAAGTCTGTAAGAAGGCACCAGGATGAGTTCACAAAGCAGGACATTGGTTCGAAGGCGCCGCGGTGAGATTGCGGACTCGTGGGTGTCTGCCGACGCCTGCTCCCCTTTTGGTGGAGGAACGCGGGCTTTTCGTTCCTTCGTCCGCAGGGACTTATTTCCGAGCCGGCGTGCGCTGTGGGGTGTGGGTCATGTTTCACTGTATCAAGTCCCAGTACGATAGAAATGTGCAAAACAGGCATTCCCCTATAGGTCAGTGACCCTCGTTGGAGCGGCCTGTTGTCACTCGAGAATGTCAGCCCCTCCGGGCAGCACTTGGCGTTAGTTGAGTGAGAGTGTGTGTGTGTGTGTGTGTGTAGGTCCATTATGCCTACGTTTGTGGTAACAATCAACATGAAAGCCTCCAAATTGCAAACCCCGATGGGTGGCTCAATTCTGAGACCCACAGTCCAGAACATCTCAATGGTGGATTTTAACCTGATATTTCCTAAACTCCACCTACCAATCCTCAGCATCAGAGAGACAGTATTTCCCTAGGTTTACAAATGGGAGAGAAAAAGAGGAGAAACCCATTTTCCCGGAGTCAAAGGGTCTACCAAGGCTGAGAGACTTCTGGAAATTCCCGTGCTGACCCTTGGCAGGCTGAGAGGTGCACATCCCCATGGCGTTATCTGTGGGATGCACATGCCTGCGCGTGCAGGGGGAGAGAGGGAGGGAGGCTTCGGTGGGGAGGGGCTCTGAGCCTCCGTGTCCCTCCGGTTTGCTTGTGAGACGGTTGACGTGACCCACTTGGCCCTGAAGCTTCTCTGAGAGACTGTGAGGAGTTCCCACCTTTCTTGTCTTCCATTCTGCCGTGTATCACCTCCCCTTTGTAAGCAGGGGGTGACAGATTTGAGCCCTTTCCATTTTGTAGGGGAGGGGGATGAGATGTCACCAAGGAGATCTTCCTCTTCAGCAGTGTGGTGTGGGTGTGGGCTTTCTCGACGCTCGGGCCGAGCCGGGGCCTCCCCCTGCGTTCAGACCCCCTTCTTCAGAGTTTGGGAGCCTTGGAGGATGTGGATACCTGTGAGGCTGACCTCTAGTATATTTATCAAGTGGCCAAATCTTATTTTTTTTAAGAGAATTTTTAGTTACATTCTGAGACTTGGACTCTTGCAGCCCAAGCCCTTCTGAGCATCTGTGTTCCTTCTCCACACATCCTGAGTCGTGGACTTAGGAGCCCTGCACCCCCTCTTCGGAGAACACCACGTTCATGTACTGAGTGCTTCCTGTGTGCCACACGTTCTGTGATCAGCAGGATGCCCCCGCTCCCTCTCGTTTGTGCCAACTGCTCAGCCCTGTCCCGCATTATACCCTGACCCAGAAATCATCCTCGATAACATAGAAATAATTCCCTTCTCCTTTTCAATGACCAGATTCCATTTACCACTCGTAAATGCCGATGTGTGTTTATGTGCGAGGCACTGACAGGTTTTTCCTTCTTGCTGATCCACCTCCGTATCCCGTCTGTCCGTGGGGCAGATAGCATTCTCCTTGCATGTGCTTAGTCTCAGTACTCCTTAGTGCCACAGACAGGGCAGGGGTCTTTCCCCACTCGCATGATACCCTGGGATGCCTCTCTACACTGGGGTCTATTTTAGGTACAAAGGCTATTTTTATTCTTCTCAGGAACCCTGGTTGTTTTCAAAATAAGATATAACCTGTGTCGTTGGGGCGCCTGGGTGGCTCAGTGGGTTAAAGCCTCTGCCTTCGGCTCAGGTCATGATCTCAGGGTCCTGGGATCGAGCCCTGCACCGGGCTCTCTGCTCAGCGGGGAGCCTGCTTCCTCCTCACCCTCTGCCTGCCTCTCTGCCTACTTGTGATCTCTCTCCTCTCTGTCAAATAAATAAAATCTTTAAAATACACACACACACACCTGTGTTGCAAATCACCATGTAGTGTGCTGCAGCCACGGGGGTAAAGATAAGGAGAAAATATCTGCAGAGTAGGTTTGAGCTCTGTAGGTTTAAAGCTGTCCATTTATTCTTATTTTATACACCTGGATCATAATACCAAATCGTCTCTCTGAAATCGGGCTACGTATTATTCCCTTGAAAATGCCGTCCATGGGGCGCCTGGGTGGCTCATTTGGTTAGGCGTCTGCCTTCGGCTCAGGTTGTGATCCCAGGGTCCTTGATTCGAGTCCTGCATCAGGCTCCCTCCTCAGCGGGAACCCTCCTTCTCCTTCTGCCTCTGCTGCTCCCCTTGCTGTGCTCTCTCTAAACAAGTAAAATCTTAAAAAAAAAAAAAATTAAAAGAAAGGAAAAGAATAAGGAAATTAAAAGAAAAGAAAGGGAAAGAAAAGAAAATGCCGTCCATACTGAAAGGCATGTTTCACGGTTGCAAAGCTAACGGGCCCCCTCTGCCCCTGCCCAAGTTCAAAGCACACGTCTGTCACCTTTGGACCGATTGGAGCTGGCTCTCTCCCTAGCTCTGTGGTGCCTCCTGGGAAGGGCGCCAACACAAAGGGTTTCTTACCTTGTGCCTCAGTAAGAAACAGGGGTCCTCCGCCCAGGTCATTGAGGACCGCTCCTGCAACCTTGGTGAGGCCGCCCGGCGCTGTGCGCTGCCTCAGGACCCCTCGGCCTCACCCAGAGCTTCTGTTCTGGGCGACCGTGGAGTAGAGGCTTTCACCCAGGGAAGTTAGGGTCACTTCCTAAAGTGGGCTCCTTGGAACAGCAGTTTTGTGTGCTCTGAATAGAGGTTTCTTGTAGTGAGAGCGCCAAGCTCAAACAGAAGTCTGGGAAACATTGGGTTGTACAGAGCTGAGCCGCTGTCTTTGCTGCAGGAGTCCGCAGAGCCTTTCCCGTGCAAACGTCCCTTGCTCCTTGAGACTCTGGGTCCCCGTGGCAGAAGCGCATTAGCGGAGGATGGTCATGCAGAGCCCAGCGTGAGGGGCTCTGGGCTGCGGAACCAGACGGCCCCCCTTCCCTGCAGGGTCGCGAGGCCCTCGAGGGTTTCCGACGAGGATTCAGCGAGCCACCGCCTCTCCGTGGGCTTCTGATCAGAGCTGAAGCTCACGGAAGCAGCTCCCGTCCTCTGAGTGTTCACTGCGCCAGCGACCAGACTGAGCACTGTGGGTTTATGGTCTCATTAACCCTCCAAGCAGCCCTAGGACTCAGGTGGCATTACTGTTAGCACCATCCCTGTTCTACTGATCCAGGAACCCAGTGCCACAGGGTTGGGAAGTTTGCGTTTGACCAAAGGAGCAGCCGGCAGTCGGGACTCGGACCCACGGTTCTGGGGGGTCTGGGGGCCTGCAGGGCCTCACAGCCGGGCCGTGGAGCCCATGATCAGCAGACAGTGTGCCAGTGTGAGTTCGCAGTGGCCTGTGTGTGCACAGAGGGACCGATAACCACGTTTATTGGTGATGGCCAAGGAAAATGGACGGCATGCTTTTGGAAGCACTCAGGTTGTGACAGGTCCAAGAATTTCTGGCGGGAGGCAAGGCCTCTGTCGTTGGGCACTCCACCTCACCGTGTGGGCTTCCCTTACTGGCCACGAGGGGCCGTAAGGAGATTTCGCGGTGGTGGGAGAGAAGGTGTAGTGCCCTTTCAGAGGTGGCGGATCCAGGGTCAGAGTGAGGAAACCCCACGCCGACCAGGAGCCCAGGTTGTTTCCTGTATGTCTGACAGGCCAGCTGTGAATTGGGGGTTTCCGTGACCCCTCTGTGGGTCTGACAGTTTGCTAGCACAGCCCACAGAACTCAGGAGGACAGCTGACTTACCAGCTCCCTGGTTTGTTGGGGGGATACAACTCAGGAGAAGCCCAATGGAAGAGACGCACGGGGCAAGGGGTAAGGGAGGGGATGTGGGGCTTCCAGGCCTTTCCTGCATCTGCGTGCCGCTGCCAGTCTGGGAGCCCTCCGAACCCCTCTGTGTAGGGTTTCGTAAATAGAGGTTTCATGACGTAGGCGTTGATGAGATCATGGCCGTGAGTGATGAGCGCCCCCTCCAGCCCCTCGGCCCTCCCTGGAGGTGTGGGGGTGGGCGGTGGGACAGGAAGTTTGCCCCCCCAATCCCATGGTTGGTTCTCCTGGCAACCGGGACCCCACCCTTAGGCGCTCTCTGGAAGTCACCTCCTGCGCTTGAACTCAGATGCGGTTGAAAGGGCTTGTTATAAACAACAAGACGCTTTTCGCCTCTACTCCGTAACTGTTTTAGGAACTGGAGTTATTCGAGGATAAAAAAAACCCCACATATTGGAAGATATTCACATTCCTCTTTATCACTTAGGAAATTACAAGCATGTTTGATCTCTGCACCAGGAACCCTGGACAAGGCCAAAATGTATTTCTTACTCTGTGATGCTGTCCCATTCCATGCGTCTGCTCTTGCATTTAACTTTTCGTTCGGACAGACCTAGAGTTCTTGGTTGGTAGTAGCATTCTGAACGTATTGCTTCACTGTTGCCGTTAAGAAATCTGACGCCGTTCTTACTCCTGCTCATCTGAATGGGTTTCCCCAAAACTTCGCTCGGTAGGTGAGGATCTCGGAAAAGGACTTGAGTGCAAGTAGTTCATTTGGAAGGTGATCCCAGAAGCATGGGCAGGTCTGACGTAGAAGAGAGGAGAGCTTGTGAATGGGGTTCTCCTGGGGAGCCCCAGGTCCTCTGTGGGCACCTGGGGAGTCTTGCTGCTAGAACCTTCTGGGAGAGTATATGAAACGTACCTTCAAACTGTCTGGTGCCGGGGTCGGGGAGGGGGGACACCGAGACATCTGCCCGCCCAATCCTGCCCTTCGCTGGTTGAGGGTAGTTCTCCCCGGTGCTCTTGTGGCCTGTCCACATTCAGTCTGAACGAGCGTCTGTGGCCGGAGAGAGGCCTCAGGCAAAGGCGGGAACTTGAAGTGCAGTAGACTTCCGGGTTGGGCCAGGAGGACGAGGGCCGGGCAAGGAGAGGACTTCCCGCAGGTGGCCCGCTGTGGCCCGAGACCAGGAAGATGTTGGACTTGACTGTGTTTGACGGTGGATGGAGGGGAGAGGATGGGTTTGAGAAATAAGTAGGAGACAGAATGAGTGTGGGCTGAGGTCACGCGGGAGGGCGTGAGAGAGTCGGAGGCCCTGAGGGGCCTGGGTAGATGGCGGTGTCGGTAACTCTTGGGGGAGGCGCCAGGAGGAGGCGAAGGCTGTCTGCTGCACACAGAGGGACCCGTCCAGCATCTGGTGCAGGTGCACGTGGACCAGCGGGACTGCAAAGACTCCTCTTGCAGAGGTGACTCCCGAGGTCCTCTGCTACCAGTCAGGTGCAGGAGAAGATGCCCCTGGGGGACCTGTAGACCTCGGGGAGAAGGGGCGGCCCCGACTCTTGGAGCAAGTTCAGAAGGAGGACGCGGAGAAGCAGACGTGAAAAAACATTTGTGTAGCCCTTACACCTCTAATTACCTTGCTCGTCTGAGGGCACAGACACCGCAGGGTAGGTGTCCTTTGTAGAGGGAAGTCCTAATTTGCATTCTACAGATCGGAAGACTGATGGGAAGACTTGGTATCCTGCAGTCTGCTGCATGCCAGAAGGTGTGTAATAAATGACCGTGTTCGCTAAGGCGTCCCGGCCTGTGAGCCAAGGTCTGCTGTCCTCAGGCTGAGAGTTTTCCCCATGATCACGGTGGCCTTCATCAGACTCCGTAGTTGTGTAGAGCCCAGATGTGTCGGAGAGACCCGTGTCTGCTTTGCAGGAAGCTGGGGCCAGACAGAAGGTGCTAAGCCCTACCCCTGTCACTGACGTCTTCCGTGTGGCATTATTAACCTGTGTGTGCCCTGTCCCCGGAGGAGTGAGAAGGCGTCGACATCTCAGATCGAAAACAGAGACAGACTGATTATGCACAGTAACTGGACACCAAAAAATAATAGCGAGAAAATTAATTCCAACTGTACTTAATGAGGGGTATGAAAGAAACGATCGTTGAGAATCCTGAAATTGTTTTTAGTAAGAGGTGAACACGGTGCAGCCTGAATATGAATGAGTCTTCCCGCTAACTGTAGGACTACCCGAAAGATCCAGGTGGGAAGTCTCCATGTCAGGCTAGCCCAAGAATGTATTAGGGACCCAAGGGGACGATGGCTGTTCTTCCTTCATTAAAAGAATGCCCCCCTTTGCCCCTCCCTGGGACCAGAGTTCTAAGTGATTCCATCTGGTGCTGGCATGAGTGTTGTGGGCTGTCCCTCCTCTGCGTGGTGAGGACAGCAGCCACCTAGGACAGAAACCATTGCCGACAGACGGACTCCGTATTTTTCCTGGTGCTTTCTGCCGTAATGCATGTGAGAGTTACTGCATTTTCAATTTGGTAAGGCTCGCTCCCTAACACAGACTTCCGGCGCTCGGTAACATCGAGATGGACACACTCCCCCCGCCCCACCCATTTACAGATTTTTATTTTCTCAGCAAGACACAGAGGAATGAAGTTTCTTTGGTAGCTAGATGGAGACGAGGCAGTTTTTCATTTGTGAGGCTCGTTTCCTGTTTGATTTTCAGAAATTAGTTTGGAAGAACAATCACATTTCTCTTTAGATTTCATTCCCAGGTTGACCCTGAGGTTTTATAATTTAGAAGCGCGGTTATGGTTATTTAGCATTTTTATAATGATGAAGTGTTCATGCAAATGAAGGGGAAAACACTTTTAGAAAAAAGCGGCAAGCGCCTAAAGAGGCTATTGGTTAATTGCAGCGTATGTGTAAGGAGCCATGAATTAGTTTGGACCGATCTCCAAATTGTTCCTCCAGAAGTGAGGACCTCGAGTACTTGGAATCAGGGAGCCCCCATCGTTCACACACGCGGCCCCGCGGAGCTGCCTTGTTGCCCCCCCCCCCCAGGTGCTGCTGCAGTCCAAGGGCCAAAGCTGAAGTGTTTGACGAGTGAAGGTCAGCAGGATTAGGAAGGAGTCGGAGGAAACAGAAGGAAGAGATCAGCTGGGCAGACATACCATTTTTTCTAATAAAATTTTTTTTTTTAAACTCTAAAAATATGGCATTCAGCCTTCATTGCCTCTCACGCCAGTTAGTTTCTGGGCTAATAACCCTGTTGATTTTCTTCTTATGAAGACTAACGTAGGGTTGGAGACGCAGAAGTGTGTCTGGGTCACGGCCACACGTGGAGGTGACAGGACAGAGTTCGTGTGAAAGGCTTTGGGAACAGGGGACGGGGGTCGAATCTGATTACCAAGGTTGGGAAGTGGTACTTATTTGAGAGACGAAGTTCTGGGCATCGAATCTGGGGGCAGGGGTGGAGAATAGCATGGCCAGGACTGAGTTCAACATTTATTTTTAATTTAATTTAATTAATTAATTTATTTATTTAAGATTTATTTATTTATTTGACAGAGATCACAAGTAGGCAGAGAGGCAGGCAGAGGGAGAGGGGGAAGCAGGCTCCCTGCTGAGCATCGAGCCTGATGTGGGGCTTGATCCCAGGACCCTGAGATTATGACCTGAGCTGAAGGCAGAGGCTTTAACCAACACTGAGTCACCCAGGCGCCCCTGAGTTTATCATTTAAATCTCCAATGCATTTTAAAGCCAGAGTACTTAAATGTTAATTAATCTTTCAAATTAGAATAGTAATTGAATTTAATATGAGCAGGGAAGGGGAGGGATTGTTCAGGAATTGTTTATTGGACAGTGGAGAATTGCTGTAATTTGTTTGTTCCGCGATGGGGGAGCTCTTCCTTGATGGTTTAATCTTAGAATGTTATTTTTATATCCTTTCTCGGATTAGCTCAAAAGTTCCCATGTACTTTTCTTAAAAATCATAATAGTGACAGCTCACATCGCCGTTTATGCTAAAAGCCATTGCTCCCAAAACAACGAAATTTGGGACTTTTCCTTAAAGTGACTAGGAGTCTTTCATTTTTCATTCTCACAAATCCGTCACTAACAGGCCCTTGGCACGTTCTCAGCAGCCTCCGTTTGGATGAGACGTGTACTGCTTGCTGCAGGCTCAGCCGCTGTTGTTGGGTGAAGGCCCGTATTTCTGACTGCAGTGGACCCTTGAACAATGGCAGGGGGCGAGGGGTGCCTACTCCTGTACAGCTGAAAATCTGAGTAGAAGTTAGCTAACAGTCTACTGTTGACTGGGGACCTTGCCGAATCGTCAGTGAACACGTATTTTGTGTGTGTGTTATATACTGTACTCCTACAGTAAAGTAAGCCCGAGAAAGGAAACTGGTATTAAAATCATAAGGAGGAGGAAATACAGTCACAGTACTTTCTTGTATTTATTGGGGAAAGAGTCTGCCTATCAGTGGACCTAAGCAGTCCAAACTCACACTGTACAAGGATCGACAGGACTTAAAATGTCTCCCTTGATTTCCCGCAAGCACCTCACCAGCAGGTGTTGCCCAAAATATTATCCCAACCCTGCACATTGCCTTCATTTGCTTAATTTTGCTCACAGAGTCCCCAGCTCAGGGTTCCAGGAAGCCAGAACTCTGGGGTAATCCATGTGTGTGGACGGGGGTTCTCGGGAGCAACCAGTCCCGTCAGTTCGCTGTGATGATTCAGGACATGAGCCTGTCCCTGCCTGGACAGGCCCTGCCCGCCCCGTGGGAGGGAGGTCCATGCAGAACAGGGAGCCCGAGGACCAAAGGACAAGGCTGACCAGTCCAGAGTGAAGAGAAATGGTTTATCCCGGGGACTTAGGGACAGAAGCATGTTTGGGTGACCCCACCTTGTGTAAGACCTGCTTCTGTAGCCTTGGAAGCTGGGAACACACGTGGTGGGTGGGGGGCACCCCCCAGAGGAGCCGTCGGGGACACGTAGTCCTGATATCTCCAGCGCAAATGGGGGGCGTTGTGCCCCAAGGGTGCGGGGTGGAATGTGTAGGGGGCAGTGCTCAGGAGGGCTTCTGGTCAGAGTGGTGACCATGGCGATTCGTCCAAGATGGCGCTGGCTTCCTACACTGTATTCCCTTCTAACCCCCTTCACGGTGCCCATTCCATCCTTGTAATCCTGTTAACTTTGGAGTCGGTCTAGATTTTTTCATGCCCCTCACTCTCCAGACCCCATTACAGCCCACTGGCATGGGTTCTGCCTTCTCAGAATCTCTCGGGACTGGCCTTCGTCACCTTTCCTGACTGAAGCTCCTTCTTTTCCACACAGACCACCGCAGCCTTCTGGATGTTTGTTCCAAGTTTTTGTACATTTCTGTCAGATTAAGGAGGTTCTGTTTATTAAGGGAAGTTTCCTTTTTTGTTTGCTAAGATTTTTTAAAAATTGGAATGGGTTTTAAATCATATCAAGTGACTTTTCTGTTTCTTTTGAAAGGATTTTTATGATTTCCCCCTTTGTGTTCTTTGTAATGCGGTGAATTACATTGGATTTTGGATATCAAACTTAATTGGCATTGCTGGATCGAATCCAAATTGGATTAAGTCTGAATTGGCCACGATATTTTATCCTTCTGATATCTCACTGCTACAGTCATTTAGACCTGGAGTTTTCTTTAGGTGAAGGTTTTATATTTCAGGTTTGATTTCTTTCATGGCTATGGGAATATTTATGTTTTTTATCTTTTCCAGTGTCAGTTTTGGTAAGTTGTGTTTTCAAAATTAACTTCACTTACAATTTAAAGTTTATTAGTACAAAGCCGTTCCTTTTATCCTCTTTAAAAAGGTCTATAGGGTCTATATTAATGTACTTTTTTTTTTTTTTTAAGATTTTATTTATTTGAAGAGAGAGACAGCAAGAGAGGGAACACAAGCAGGGAAAGGGGAGGGGAGAAGCAGGCTTCCTGCTGAGCAGGGAGCCCAATGTGGGGCTCGATTCCAGGACCCTGGCATCATGACCTGAGCGGAGGGCAGATGCCTAACGACTGGTCCACCCAGGTGCGCTAATGTACTATTTTTCATTTCCCCATGTTGGTAATTGTACTTCTTTTCTTTTTTCATTATCAGTCTTGCTGATTAATGGTGCATCAGTTTTTTTGTTTATTTTGGGTTTTTTTGGTTCATCAATTTTGTTGGTCTTTCAAAATCACTAATTTTGACTTTGTTGATCTTTCTGTATAATGTGTTTTATTCTTCACTGAACTTCGGCCTTTATATTTATTATTTTTCCTCTTTGGCTTTCTTTGAACTTAGCTTGTTACTCTTTTTCTAACTTCTTTTTTTTTTTTTTTTTTTTTTTTTTAAAGATTTTATTTATTTGATAGTGAGAAACACAGCCAGAGAGGGAACACAAGCAGAGGGAATGGTAGCGGGAGAAGCAGGCTTCCTGCTGAGCAGAGAGCCCGATGCGGGGCCCGATCCCAGGACGCTGAGATCATGACCTGGGCTGAAGGCAGACGCTTAACGACTGAGCCACCCCGGCGCCCCACTTTTTCTAACTTCTTGAGAAAGATATTTAGAACATAGATTTTCTGTCTTTTTTTAGTATATACATGCAAACCTGTAAATTTCCCCTTTCACCATAGCTTTAGCAGTATTCATGTTTGATTTGTCTTATTTTCATTACCTACACCAGTTTTCAAATTGCCTTTGTCAGTTTGTCTTTACTATGGGGTTAAAGTGGGATGACTTGATTTCAAAACCACATTTTTAAAAATTTTCCAGTGATCCTATTTTGAAAGATTTTATTTATTTATCTGACAGAGAGAGAGAAAGAGATCACAAGTAGGCAGAGAGGCAGGCAGAGGGAGAGGGAGAAGCAGGCTCCCCGCTGAGCAGAGAGCCCGATGCGGGGCTCGATCCCAGGACCCTGGGATCATGACCTGAGCCGAAGGCAGAGGCTTTAACCCACTGAGCCACCTAGGCGCCCCTCAGTGATCCTATTTTGATTTTGAGCTTAATTCCATTGTGATAAAAGAACACCCTTAAATAAATTCTTTAAATTGTTGAGACATGCTTCGTGGCCTCGTAAGGGTTAAATTTGTGACCACCTATGGAAGTACTTGAAAATGTTTGTGCGCCATGATTGCCGAGTGCCGGAGTGCCACATCCTGTGTTTATTTGCAGTTAGGTCAAGTTTCTTAATTTTGCATTTTGGCTTTGGAATGGCTCCAGATTCTTCCTCCCTTTGCCATCTGCTTTTTCTCTTTTTTGCTCCTTAAATCCCTTTGCTCTCTCGTTGCTTTCACCGTGGCTTCCTCTTTTGGCCAAGCTATATTTGAATTCACATATGTTTTCACATGGTTTCTTTTGGCTCTGACCTATCTTCTGCTGAAGATTCTTGTTTCTGTTACTGCCCTTTTACCACTTTGGTTCTGTGGCTTTGTTCAGTAGGCCAGCATGGTCCTCTCTCCTTGCTTTAGATTCTGCATGTTAAAGAGGCTGATCAGACAGCTGTCAGCAGGCATTCAGGGAGCACAGGTTATGGGATTTCAGAAATATTAGACATAGTTCGTGCCCTCAAGGGCTTGTGATCTGGCTGGAATCAGGAACCCCACATACAACAAATACAAGGAGGTATTTAATAAAAATGATGTGAGTGTAGTAGGAAGAAGGCAGTCATTATGGGCTGGAATGGCACTATAGAGGGCCTGAAATTCTGACATCAAAAAATGGGAAAACGGGGATGTGAGCTGCAGGGAGTTTGCCTGAGTGAAAATCCGGAGGCAGGAAAAGTTCACTACTCTGTATTTGTATTTCATAGATCACACTAGTAAGCGGGGCAGTATCAGTTCGCAGAATTACAGTGACCTGGTCCAAAGAGGTAGATTGAGGTCAGATCATAAAGGGCCTTAAATGTCAAGCTGATGCATTTAGACATTATCCCGCAGGAACGCAGGGATGGCGTTGGAGGTTATGACACGTGAACAGTGGTCGGGTGTGGAGCAGGTCATGTTTTTAGGGAGAACGATCTGGTTGTTGTGACAGAATGGAATTGGAAGGAGTTTAGAAAGACCCTGGAAAAATGATTTGATTTGAGATGATAATGTGCATCGCAAGATGGCAACAGATTATAAGGAGTATTAGGGCTAAGGTGGCTTCAAGGATAACTCAAGAAATCCAGCCGAGGTTTTTAAGAGACCAGAGGTGCTATTGACAGGATCGGGATGAAAGAATGTAGAGCAGAATTTGGACACAAGGATGGTGCCCGCGACCAAGGAGTCAGAAGCTTAGGGGGCCCTCAGAGTGCAGAGTGTGCGTGTTGACATAGGTATGGGAAGGTGGTGAAGACGGCTAATGGAACCACCTCACCTAGGCTTCTCTTGAGGAGAGCGGAGTCTCGCGTGATCTGGGCTCACTTTGTGTTCAGCCCCACGAGCCAGGGAAGCCAACGTAACCCGATACGGCCGCCACCTTCCACAATCTCTGAAAAGGAAGGGACGGAAACCAGTTGGCAGGAATGGCAGCACTGAGTGATAAGGGGGAGAAGTAATAGTAATAAATAATAATAACGAGGGAAAAGCACAGCCCTCCTAAACCACGAGTGAGTCTCATTTGTGACCATTCGGGATTCCTGAGGGTTTTAGAGGAAGAATCTCTTCTGCGTGTGTCCTCACATCCCGAAGGTTCCAGATTTGCCGTAATAAAGACAATTTGCTGAGGAAACAAGGCAAAATCCTAAATTCCAATTAGCCAGCGCTTCGGAGATCAATAACACTTTAGGCCGGCTGGAAGCGACTTCACGTTGGAGCCTCTTCCTGTGGATCACGGCAATGATTTGCAAATTTTCATAAGCGATACTCTCTTTGAGAAATTGCCTTTCCTCATGCCATGGGAGTTTTATGATTAGAACTATACTTCTTCCCTTGCAGTTGTTTTCCAGGCATTTAGGTTACCATTTCTGCTTATCAGGAATGGTTCAAAAATTTTCTAACACAGAGCAATTAATATCTGTCAGTAGAAATAAATTACATTTTTCATCGCTTGTGACACGCTCTCAAATGCTGTTTGAAAATGCTATAATTATGCATCATCATGCTATGTAATTTTGGTGCCTGATGTATTAGTGCTTTAGGGGTATGATTTATATTTTCTGGGTTTTTTCGTTTTTCTTTTTTAGTACCGAATTAATAGGATGGGCGTAAGGATCGGGATGTAAGTTTGGAAATGACATTTTGCAGACTACTTTGTATTATTTCCATTCTTCTAATGCAGTCTGGTTTTTTTTTTTTTTTTTAGAGTTGTTCACATATTTTACATATTTAGTGTATGCAAATTGTGCGTGTTAAGATCGTACCGCCAATAGCTCTTGCCTTCCAGCACTAGAAAGTGCAATATGTTTTCATAAATTAAATGCATAGAATATATTCATGTTAAGAACGTGGTTTTTATTGCCCTGAGGAGGAAGTGAAATTGCAGACCTCTGTAGGGTCCCTTTGGTCCCTGTCCTTTAAGTAGAGAGGGGCCACCCTGGGGCCGTACCTTATCATTACTGGCAACAGGGAAGGGCTTGTGGTGCAGACCACCCTCTGCTTCCTCTTGGCCCTGTTCTCTCCTTTGGCCCCGTAACCTGGACTTGATGATCTAATTTTGCCTTCTTTGCTTTCGGCGACCAGTCTGCCCTCAACCTGTGACTTAATGAATTCCGACCTGCCGGGAGGTTCTTCTTGCCTGTGAGGGTCTTCCCCAACTCACCCCTCACCTCTTGCTGCCTTGAGTGAGAGATTATCAGGGAGGTAAGGTCAAGAGGATGGGGGTGGAGGCTTCCCAGGAACAGGGGTGAAAGCCTGGCACATCACAAAGGACTTGACCTCTCTCTCAAATTACACTGTGCTCAGAGCACAGACCACTGTTAGCATCGGGGGTGTATAGACAAGCCCGCTAGCGTCTTCCTCTCATCGCTCCATATGGCCATTCTCTAGGTGAGAGGAGAGGATCCGAATATCCCTCCTCAGAATATGCCACTATTTGAGCTAAAGGCAATTGAGAAACAGCAAATGCCAGAGGAACTCATTATCCTTTACCTTTCTGCCTAAAAGCAGAGTGTACATTTCCATTCGTGGAAGTGTCTCTTTATCCTGTTACGGGGAGAGGACAGCTTGTAATCATTGGACACTGACCTGAGACTGCATAAATGAGCCTTACTCAAATAACCAGTATCTTCCATTCGTTTGCCCATATTTTTACCTTCCCACAGTTTACCTCCCTCTTTTCCTGTGTCTGCCCACTTCTCCACAAATTATCACTCTTTGTTAAAATGGCATAAAAGCCCCATGCCTAACCACTTTTTTGGGGTTTTCACTGTTTTTCTCTGAAGCCCCTGTGTGCATGTAGAATGGGGTTTTTCTCCTGTTAATCTTTGGCAGTTTAATTCACATACCCCTATCACTCCACCTTAGAGGATGGAACGAAAGTTATTTTTCCTCCTCTACATAACATATTTTATCCTGCTAGACTGTAATCAGTGATCCTATTATGAGACAGAAAGGAAGGGCTTTAATTTTTAAATTTACAATTCAGAGAATATTACAACCTAAATGTGTAAGTAGAGAAAGGGAATGGAGTTGAGGAGGAACTAGAATCACTCATTCAACAAGTCCACGTGGGATTTTTACTCTCCAACACTGAACAAGGGGTATGATTTTCCTGAGGAATATGGTTTTCAAAAGAGTTGTCAGTAAATGAAAATGAAGGCTGTCTTCACTCTGCTGCCCTTAACATTTTTGGTTTTATTTTTAATTTGACACTGTTGGTTTGGCTTATTTAGATTTGGATAAAAGACACACCAGGGATACGGTGATGGAAACCTAAAATACAAGCATTTTTCAACAAGCCTGTCCATACCTTCTCCTGAGACTTTGGGATTATTCCTTGGGGGAAAACTTCATTACCATGCGTCTCTGCAGCGTAGCTGTGAGCGAAGCTGGGCTTCACTGTTGGACAATTTTAGAAGAGAAGCTGCATTACATTTCTCAGTTGAATAAAGAAAATACTGTAGTGAATAAAGAATTGTCTTCCTACCTGAAACTCCAACTCTCAGATCCCTTAAGTAGAATTTTAGCAATTTATACGAGTTAGATTTTAGAAAGTCCAACATCTCCACGGGGCCATGATTGTAGTATAGTTTTAATTATGGAGGCATTGAAAGCCATCAGCTCCCATGAAGTTTCCTTTAAATAGGATCATAAAGCAGATCCTTTCCCTCTGCTAATTCCTTTGTGCAGGGGGTCACCAACCAGTCTTAAGCGAGTCGAATGGCTTAGAATGAATGGCTCATTGTAGGATTGAGGTTTTATGTATTGAAGAAGAGTAACAGAAATCAAAGTAGAAAGGACCTTTGAGATTTTGGTCACTTCCTTTCACACCTTTCTCTTTCCTAAGAACAAATCCCTGAAATGATTCAATGCTAGCAAGAAACTGGTCACCGGGCGGCAGGCTGGTAATTGGCATTTGCAGGTTTAAAGGAAGAAGGGCCTTAGGTTAATTGGCATAATGTGAAGACAGATGCTTTCTATTTTCAGACACCTGACGAGTTATTCCCTGGTGAACCCCCGTCTCAGTTTAGCATTTCTGCAGAAGTTCGTACTTTGAAAATGTTTATCGTGACTCTTGTTTGTTGCGTCTTTTCTGCGAGGCGGGTCAGCCTCTGTGTGTGTAGGCGGGGGGGGGGGGTGTCCTCCAGGAGTGGAGGGTCTGGCACGGAGTTGACAGACGTTTCTGCCGTGGATGGCCTGGGAGAGCGACAAATTCAGGTTTACCCCTCTGTGTCTTACTGTCCCCAAGGTCACCCAGTGACCTTTGCTTAACCACACCTTTCATGTCATTTAGGCTGGTTTTAGGAAGTCATGCCTGAAAGTAGTAACACCTACCAGGAGCCGGCACTACAGTGAGTTCCTTGGGCATGTTGTGT
This sequence comes from Procyon lotor, assembly GCA_028646535.1. Classification (NCBI taxonomy): domain Eukaryota; kingdom Metazoa; phylum Chordata; class Mammalia; order Carnivora; family Procyonidae; genus Procyon; species Procyon lotor. The sequence goes on along the minus strand of CM053608.1, from coordinate 122,196,648 downwards.
GATTTAATTCTCGTAGTGGTCTCATGAGACAGCTACTGTCTCAGTCCTGCAGAGGAGAAACTGGAGTCTTGGAGGAGTTCAGAGCACATGACTTGTGTATGAAGCCCTAGATCTGGGGATTGAGGGGGTTGGTGTTTGAATCCAAGGCCCTGCTCCCCAGAGCGATCCTGCACCCCAGTCTGGCGGGACTAAGGATGGCTGTGTTTCTTGAACAGCTACTTAGTGCTGGCATCTGACGAAGCACTTTTTCTTTTCTTTTTTTTTTTTTAATTTAAATTCAGTTACCCGACATCATTAGGTTCTGATATAATGGTCAGTGACTCCTTAGTTGCGTATAACACCCCGTGCTCATCGCGTCATGTGCCCTGCCTAATACCCCTCACCCAGTTACCCCATCCTGCCAACCTCACTCCCTTTCCTTAACCCTCAGTTTGTTTCCCAGACTCAGGAGTCCGTATGGTTTGTCTCCCTCTCTGATCTCTTCCCATCCAGTTCTCCCTCCCTTCCCCTGTGGTCGTCTATACCTTATGTTCTACATATGAGTGAGATCATGTGATAATTGTCTTTCTCTGGTTGACTTATCTCATTTAACATAAGTTCCATCCACATCAATGTAAATGGTAGATATTCATCTTTTCTGATGGCTGAGTAATATTTCATCATATATACGGAGTACTTTCAACAACGTATTTTCATTGATTGCCCCCAACCTACCGATGCGGAAACTGAGCCGGAGAGAAGTTCACGAATGTACTTAAGATTCCACAGCTAAGGGACATAGCTGAGTTTCCGAACAGATCACTCCGTCTCCGAATCCCATTGCTGTCCCTGTTGACACCAGTTTCTCTTTGCGTGAGTCCTGTTGGACGTGGCCAGCCCTTATTTGAATTGGAGACAGTCTAGCATGTATCTGAGTGACTGCGTGGTTTTATCTGTAAAGCTCAGAGCTCTGTCCTCTCTCTTTCCAGGATCTGTTCCCCTTCCTCAGCACACCCCATCTTTCCTGTACTTCGTCGTTGGGTGACTGAAGCCTCCGATCCGTCTCTTGTTCCTTCCTCCCCAGTAAGGTTACGTGCTGTAAAGACCACAGTAACCTCCTTTGCACCAACTTACAAATGATAGTGCCTTAACATTTGGCTCTTCCCAGAGTTATGGGCAATTTGCAGGGTTAATTTTCCTGGAACTCCGGGTAGCACGCACTGGCTGGAAATAGATTTTTCATGTGGTTTTCTTGGGACTCTTCACAACGTTAACAGTGGTTGACTCTTTACGTATATTAAGATCCAGTTGTTTTACTGGTTGTTTTCTTCCTCTTTGGGGTTATCTTTTTCTGTGGGGACACTCTTCTGATTTTATAATGAAAGCCAATGAGAGAATGGGACCTATTTCATGGTAGTTCCTGTCCCCTTCGTCATACGTTTAGCATGATGCAAGAGGAGCACGCATATGGACACAGGAAAGGTAAGAGTTAATTAAAAAACAAATCAGAACTCCAAAACTGGCTCTTTCCCATTTTTCCAAGTTAAGACCTCTCCTCACTTGTCTAAGGCAGAGCTTATCATCAGGTCCATTAAGTGAATGACTTTAAGATGGGAGGTAATTTCAAAGGAGTAGGGAGTTTATTTTCTCTAAAATTTCACCACTAAACATTTAGTCCTTTGGAGTAATACATTTTTAAAGAAATGGAAATAATCCTTGGAGATATAAGCATATCATTTCCCGATAAACAACCTTATGGGAAAATACTCAACTTGTTCACTTAATGGAATTTGGTCTCTCATGATTTTTACTCTTTTTGTCTGTATTGCGTTCTGGTGATTTCTGTAGACCCGTCTTCTAGTTCACTAATGCTCTCCTCACCTGAGAAAACCTAGTTGGCCTGTTTGGTATTCAGTCTGTTCCTTGAGTTGTTAATTTCAGTGACATCGTTTCTCATTTCCAGAAGTTCTGTTTGACCCTTTTCCGGATCTGCCAGTTTTTGTGTATACTTTTAGCATTGTTTCCTCGCCCCTTTATTTCTCTCATCATTTTAAGGCGCTTTAGGAAACATCATTATTAAAGGAGGATATTACCATTTGGCCTCATCACTCTAACTTCTGCAGACTGATTCTATGCACAAATCAGCACATGTGCCCAAAGATAGATGTTCAAGGATATCCAGTGGAGTATGTTGAGGACGGCAAAAGATGGTACACGCACTTCTCAGTACTCTCTTTTATAACTGCCCTGCTTTCTCCTGCCCTTGGGAATGCCGACTCCCTGTTCTGGTTGTGTCTACTGACTCTCCTTCATGGTGGCTAGTTTGTAAATTTTCATGGTGGGTGGATGTTCAACGGGAAGTTTATTCTGCTAAGATAGTCCCGTGTGCCTGGCTGGGATTGAAGAGCCACCCTTGGCAGTGTTTTGTGTTTGACATTTGCTTTTGCACCGCCCCTGAGTACCCATCCTGGTTTTGGATCCATTTTATGGTTTTTTGCTAGGCTGGAGATTTCTTCACCACTTGAATAGTATAACTTCAGATGTAGCCTTTTGCACGGTACATGGTTGGAGTTTCAATTTCTCAAGGACCTTGGGAGGACGCCTGCTTTCTTGCTGCTCTCTGGTCTCGTGCACAGTTTAAATCCCACTCCTCAGAGACGCGGAGTCCCTGGCACGGTCCCTGTTTTGTGTCGCAGTCTCCATTTCAGCCATCTGCCTTATGTTGTTAAATTCCCTAGTTTCCGGCCACTAGGGCTGACCTCTCTGTCCCTCTGCCCTGAAGCACAGAGACTGCCTTCTTGATTGACAGCACCTGGGGACCGCCCTTTCTTTGGAGCTCAGCTCAGTCGTGTATTACCTGTGTTACCTGCGGGTTCCCTCGTTTGTAGCAGAAGAGCGCCTGCGTTCCCCACCCCATTACTTGAAGTTCCAGCCACGTAAATTTGCACTGAGGGATTTTGTCCAAATTTGTGGACAGATGAGAGACGGGCTTGGGACACAGGGCACCACCAGCGGAGGGGGGCGGCTGGGCACCCAGAGGGGACCGACAGGAGCTGGGGAGGAGGACAAGCTGCATCGATCTTCTGGGTGCAGACCAGAGAGGAAAAGTGGGCGAGGACACGGGAAGGGAGGCTGGGAGGCAGGGGAGACCGGCTCCCTGCTCTTGCTTAGGGGCGACCCTGCTCTGATCTGGATCTTACTTTCTGGGTTGCAGATGTGCTCACGACAGCGGTTGGCTTCGGAAGCCAAGGCTTCAGCTGTGGGTTCCCACCCCCGTTGGGGGCTCCCGTAGCTGTTGGCGGGAAGGGGAGCTCTCTTTCCGAGGAGGCCACCCCGCCCGCCTCAAGCACGTTCATCCTAGGGTGAATCCTGACACGAAACATGGGCTTTGTGGCTGGAACTTGTTATCCCAAGTTACGAAGCAGGTGGGGAGCACCTCCTGAGTTGTATCTTTAGAGACTCCTGTTGGTCCGTCTCTCTCCTGCCCTCTCTTCGCTGCCCCCTCAGCACCCCCCACTTCCCCCTCCCCGTGGCTGTTGGGCTGCCTCTCTCTGCTTCGCTGATCCCGCAGGCTAGAACCAGACTGACCTCAGAAGTCAGAGTCCCTGCCACGTGGGGTCCCCAGTGCATGCGGAATCCGTCACAGGAGCCCCAGCCCAGCCTGGGTCTTCGGCCGCATGAGCCCCCAGCCCCATGTCATCTGCAGCCCCTGGAAGCAATAGACAAGGGCTCTTGTCATCTTCTGAATAAGGATAGTGATAATAATAATAACCGTATTCACCCCACGGTCTGTGTGTGCCACGTCCCAGCGACCCGGGGAGCTGGGGCTCTTACTAGTCGCCTCTGGCAGATGGGGAAACTGAGGAAGGCTGAGACGTCGCCCAGGATCCCAGGGCTCAGTGGTGGAGGAAGGGCCTGGATGCAGCAGGTCTCACTCTGCAGAGATGTGGCCTGGCGCGCGTCCCAGGTGCTCGGCTGCCCTGCAGGGGGGGGCTGCCCACCCTTCTCCCCTCCCCCAGACCAGGAGCTCTGGGGCTGGGCTCTCAGCCGCACTCCCTGCTCTCTTCTCCAGGACCCCTGGGAGGGTGAGCTTGTTTCTGATTCTGGCCGTGTCTTGGTGATTTTTCTCTTCCGTTTCCTCTCACTGCAAACTGTGTTTGAACAGAGGAGACACGTCAAGAGAATAGACTCCCAGCCTGTCTTAACTAGGAGGGTCCAGTGCCTTCTCGGTGGAAAATTTCCATCCATCCCTCCATTCATTCATTCATTCATTCATTCATTCATTACGGTTAACCGTCCGCCTACCCCAGGGCCCGGCGGACACAGTGCAGCGTTTGTCTCTGGGGAGCTCAGGGTCTCCTGTGAGTAGTTGGGTGTGGTTTCTGGGCTGTGTCAGTATAGTCTGGGTTGCACCAGACTTTACTCTTCCCCGGGGCGAGTGAGACCGGGGAGACGATGGGGAGGGGTCGGGGGGAGTCTGGAGCAGAGGCTGCGGTCAGCGTCCTCCAGGCAGATGAACAGGGGCAGAGAACGAACCTGTGCCCGGGGGTCTGGGGCCGGGGGGACCGTGGTGGGCGTGCAGCGACCCCGGGGCTGGGACGGGAGCCCAGGCCTGGAATTCACAGGGCGCCAGGGAGCTGGCCGAGCAGTGCGGACTTGACTCTGTGCCTGTTACAGGTGCCGAGACATAGTAACAAACGAGGAGTTTGATAATCGGGCCCTTTGCAATCGTATTCTCCCTTTGTGCGACTGGTAACACCCTGTTCCCCTTCAGGAGTAAGACATGAAAATACAGAAAGCCACAAAGTAAACAATCGCCGATTTGAAGAACTTTGGGGAGGGTGTTCTATTTAAACATGCTCTTTTTGAGATTACTTTGAGTGCATTGTTGGTCCTTAAAAATGCTGCCAGAAGATATTTCAATACTCTCCCTAGTGAACTTTTCATCAGTATAAAGGAGCAGTTTTTGTTTTGTTTGTTTGCTGTAGAGTTTTTGCAGTTAGGGAATATTTGAGAAATTATTTTAAAATCTCAGGAAATAGGGGCGCCTGGGTGGCTCAGTGGGTTAAAGCCTCTGCCTTCGGCTCGGGTCATGATCTCAGGGTCCTGGGATTGAGCCTCACATCAGACTCTTTGCTCAGCGGGGAGCCTGCTTCCCCCTCTCCATCTGCCTGCCTCCCTGCCTACTTGTGATCTGTCAAATAAATAAATAAAATCTTTAAAAAAATTTAAAAATGAAAAAATAAAATCACAGGAAATATATGTATTTTAAAAATATGGTTCACGGCTTATTTTTTCTTCAAATCTTTTAATTTTTCACTTTTCCCATGAAACTTACCCATATAAATAAAAGGGAAGTTGGTGATTGTACCTTTTTTCTTTTTTAAGATTTATTTCCTTATTTTAGAGAGAGAGATTGAGTGCAAGCACAGTGGGGCTGGGGTGGTGGTGGTGGTGGTGGTCAATGTCAGGACACTGAGATCATGACCTGAGCCTAAATTAAGAGTAGGCCACCCAACCAACTGAGACACCCAGGCGCCCTGGTGATTGTACCTTTTATTGTGACCTATGAATGAAAACTCTCCTGACACAGTCAAGGTTTAGGGTCGGAAGACATGAAATACATTTATATAAACTGTGCTGTCCTCCAGGACACTCCATATAGAAAATTCTAGCATTATAGAGGTTTGGGACTTGGAGTTCTTCTTATTTCACTCAGTCTACAAGGTGTAAAGCACAGGAGCCTTTTTTTTTTTCTCCTCTAAATGCATCTGTTGGCTGATCATACCCTATGCGTAGCCGCGATGGGTCAGTAAACAGTGTTTCCAGCCCTTGCCAGCTGAGGGTATGGGTCTTACCATCCAGCGGTAAAACTTCAGCCTGCAGTCTGTTACAGGAATTGACAGGTACCTGAATCTCACAACCAGCAAAACATGATTTCGCCCACGGAAGCGTTTTTGCCAGTGACTTCCATTCTCACCAGTTGTCTCGATAGCGGTATCAGGCGCTCGGCGAGCAGACATTTTTTGACTTGACTCGAATAGTTGTGCCCACGTGGGAGCCCGTTATCTTGCTGTAATATTCAATTTCCTTCCCGTTCTCTTAATTGAAATGAAGCTTGCCCCTGCTGCTTTTGGGCAGTGGGAGCTTTATGAATATTTTAAACTCTCGGCTGCACAAGGGATCGGTTCTTTGTTCTGGCAGCTTTATCTGGTACCTCCCTGTGTGGGCTGTCTCTTGTCCCTGCCCGCAGTTTGATGCTGTTGCCGGTGTTCCATCAGTCCAGCCCGCGTGTGACGGCGGAGCCCTGAAGACAGGCCTCTCCAGATCGCTTTGATTTTGAGATTGACCGGGGCGCCCTCGTCCTCAAGTCACTTATTCCAGAAGGGTCATCAAAATAATGGCATTAATGATTCTCCACTACGGAGGCCTTCTCTGTGCATGTATTAGCGCGTGGAAATCGCTAGGCAGGCAGTGCGGCTGTCTGTACGGGCCTGTTCTTACCTCGTTGACCAAATAATTTCATAAAAGTCCACCACTTTCAAATTTAGCCCCAAATCCCCGTGGAAAAAACTTTGCAGTTCAATTAGCAGCAGATAAATTGCATGATGACTGTAATCAGAAAAACTCGCATACACTCAATGTTCAATTACTAGCTCTAACCCCTTCCTACCTCTTGGTGTATCCCCTCAAAGCCACCGAGGATTCAAGGATGATAATTAATTTTTAGGGTGAAATAAAAAAGCATTCTGACTACCATCAGGGCTGATTTTTAGCTGGTGTTTAGCATTATGGTCAAAACCCACACCAGCTGTTTGTGTGATTTTCTAACTGGTCCATGCCACTGTTCGTTTGTTCTAAAACGCTTTGACTTTTTAACTTGCAAATAAGGCCACGCATGATTTTTATGTGTACTTTAAAAAAAAAAAATTTATTCATTTGAGAGAGTGAGAGTGTGATTGAAGGCAGGAGCAGAGGAGGAGGGAGAGGGACAAGCTGACTCCGTGCTTGAGCTCGGAACTCAACATGGGGCTGGATCCCGGGACCCTGAGATCGTGACCTGAGCCAAAACCAAGAGTTAGACGCTCAGCTGACTGAGCTACTCAGGCACCCCATGGTCTTTATGTGTATCTTTTATTTATTTTTTTTTTAAAGATTTTTTTTTATTTATTTGACAGAGAGAGATCACAAGTAGGCAGAGAGGCAGGCAGAGAGAGCGGAGGAAGAAGGCTCCCCACCAAGCAGAGAGCCTGATGTGGGGCTCAATCCCAGGACCCTGAGATCATGACCTGAGCTGAAGGCAGAGGCTTTAACCCACTGAGCCACCCAGGTGCCCCAATCAGTGGCTTTAGAAGGGGAACACTTTGAAAGGAGACTTTACACAAAGTCCACTTTGTATAATAAATGAAGGAGATCTTTTTCTGGTTGAGGGGAGTGTTCTGGACCCCTGCCTGTGTTTTCCCTCCTCATACATGGTGGTGGCCACTGAAACATTGGGTGGGACTCTGAGGGTTTGGTGGCTCACCTCAACCCCAAAAACATAGTGATAGAAAATATATTACATATTTTTACGGAGTCCCAGTTTGCAGACTGGTACAGGTTATGTTCAGTTTAAGTGCTACTTAAATTTCCATTTATCTTCACAGGAGGCGCTGTCACAACTTCAATCCCCTAATGCAGGACTCCCCATGTTTTCCTATTAGATTTAATTTGGTTGCTTTGTATCTTGGCTTGGTCTTGAATCTGTTAGTCATCTATTTATTTACTTGCTGTCTTTTTCATCTTACCATAATCTGGATCTTTGGCAGTGGGCTGTCTCTACGGTATACAATTATTTGATAAGTTTATTGAAACAGATACGGGCCAACGAGAGCACCTGCCCTTCAACTGACACCTTGACACTGGTGAGCATTTTGGGGGCGGGGGAGAGAGTTCAAAGACATTTCCTGAAACTAAACCTACCATCCTCGGCCCCAGAACTTTCTGTCTGGTCAGAGGCATCAGCTGCACACCTGAGCCCTAGGTCGTGGCACAGTCTCTCGTTCCCAGTTGCTGGCCGGTTCTGCCGATTTTCCTCACTCAGTGTTGGGAAGGTGCGGTGATTTTCATCTCTCTCCCACTGTGCTTGTTCGACCTCGGCTTTGCTCCCCACCGGCAGGACTGACCTCCAAACGGGGGTCCTTCCTTCTGGTCTTTCCCCTCTGCACTCATTTCCCACGTCCCCACCCTGAAACACGGCTTGGCTACGTGCGGTTCCCACGCTCACAGCCACCCCACGGCTCCCTTGTCGCCTGCACGGCAGAGCCCAGGCTCTTCAGCAGGGCACTCGAGTTCACGGTCTGGCTCTTCTGCAGCACCTCCTCCAGCTCTCCCCAGACTGGATCTGAGGCTTTCCCAACATCCAATGGCTCGTAACTTCTTCCGTGCCCCACACACTCTCTTGGTTTTCATGGTCTTTGAGAGCCTCCCACTTGTGCTGGACCCGAATTTCTTTTGGTCAAAGCTTGCTTGTTTTTAACATTCAGCTCAGGGTGCTCCTTCCCTAAGATGTTCCCCAAACCTTCCCCTGTGACTGCAGGAGCCTCCTGCTCCGACCCCAGTCTGGTTTATTGGTCTTTATCTGTGTACCTTTGTATAGAACTCCCGCCACATTTTATGGTTATCCCTCGCTAGGTAGCGAGGTAGTCAAGTCAGGCTCCATGGCTCGCTTGTATTGGCATTATCTACGTCTCACCTGGTCTTTTTTTTTTTTTTTCCTGAAGATTTTATTTATTAGAGAGAGAGTATGCGTGCACGAGTTGGGGAAGGGGCAGAAGGAGAGGGAGAAGCAGGCTCCTTGCTGAGCAGAGAGCCCGAGGCAGGGCTCCATCCCAGGACCCTGAGATCATGACCTGAGCCGAAGGCAGCCGCCTGAGCCACCCAGGCGCCCCTCACCTGGTCTTTAACAGATACTCAGTTAATATTTGTTGAGCAAAGTAATGGATAAATGAACCTACTTAAATTCATGTAATCATTTTATTTCCCATCCCAAATTTTACCATCATATGCACAAAGCTCTGTGGACTAGTGAATCCATTAGCTAGTATGTCGAAATGTGAGTACTCTCTGTTTGATAGTTTCTTCATCTGTTGAACTAGCAACCTGGTTAAAAAAAAAGAAATTTCCACATTCCTGATACGCGAAGTGAACTCATTTGGGGGCTTTTCCCATTGGGCATCTTCTCTTAAAAGCCCAAAGACAAATTCTGGAAACAATAGAGTTCTGATTAAACGGCCTGAGTGGGGAGCTCTTTTTACGTGGTTCCTTCTTCCCGGGAGCCTCCGACAATCAGGCCTGGGGTGAAATAGCACAGATTTATCGACTGCCCTCTGTGATGCTGTGCGATGAGCCCCCTGACACTAAGTGCTTTATAACCTCCGTGAGGGAAGGCGGTGTAAGTATGTAACGGGTAACAGTAAATCCAGCAAGTGGTCAAGGATCAAAAAGAATGGCACAGACGATAAACGTCAGGCATTTTTACGAAGTAGCGGTGACTTACGCAAACAAAAGGCAAGCAGACGACCACACCATGTGACAAACGGGCCGGGACTCCGGGGAGAAAAGTACCAGCTTGTTCCGAAGGGAGTTGGGCGTAGGTCCAGGAAGCAGGCCGTCCCTTGATGTCATGCTGAGCTAACCGTGAGGCTGCGAGGGTGAGTCCGGAGATGAACAGGACCGCGACTCTTTGGAAGAGGGGCCGACGATTTTATTGGAACCTTCTGAGGAAGCCAGAGAGCCATTGCCATCAGATAGGACACCTCGCCGCCTGTGGGTGTGTCTGTCGAAGACACATTAGTAGATCTGGGGAAGAAAACCAAAAAGGATTCAGCACAGGAAAAAACCACAGAGTGCTGCCCGGGGCAGTCACGCTGTTCTTGGTTCCGTTTGGCAAGGCCAGTCCCCGTGTTGTCCCCAGGCGGACGTGGAACAGAAAGTTGGCTGGGGTTTCCCGTGGCCAGAAGGGGGTGTGATCAGAAACAAATACACTGGGTCAAGAACCCCATCCCTTCGTGTTTTCACCTTTAGGAACTGTTTGGTGAGCAGTGGCCCTCCGGACGGTACCCTGTTGGGGTCTAGAGACGGTTCCGTGATCCCTAAAGCAACACCGTGAATTAATAGTTCACGTTCAACCCCCTCTCCACCCCCCCTGGCCCGACAATGTTATTTTGCCTCTCAGCCCGACATAGCGTACTGCAAATTAAGGCGCATTGCCTGCGTAGGTGAGAAATGTGGGTCTGGTCCTGCCCTGGGCAAAATTCTCAACAGTTCTGTTCCCGATCGGAAAATGAAAGGGTTGAACCGCTTGCTTTCGGGACAGTCCTTTGAGGCCCTAAAATATAATGATCTAATTAATTTTGGTGGCCTTGTGGCTCACACGTTCGTGTCCGTGTTTGTTTAGTGCCCGGGTGTGCTGATCGGAGCAGACTTTGTGAACCTGCGTAGGAGATGGAGTTCTGAGACGCAGGGACAAGAGCGCTCGCTCGGGTGCGGGAGGAAATCTCCTGTGTGTGTTTGGGGGGTGGGGGCACATTCAGGGCTTGGGCGGGGGTGGGGGTTGAGCACAGAATGAGTTAACATTACGCTGTGGGAGAACGGTTCAGATATTTCTGAGCCTGGCTAATTGAGATGCGGTGCTTTGACCCTATGGAGGTTCACACAAACACATTTTTAAATGCGGTGCGTGAGTGCGTAGATGTTGCCTCAGCCCTCAGTGATGGGAGGCAGAGACATCGATCTTTTCTTATTTGCCGCTGCAGGTGAGGTTGCTGTGTAAAGCTTAAGCCGTTCCAACAACAAAATGGAGCATTTAAGTAAAAGAGGCTTATACGAGTGTGCGTATATAATCACATACCTTATAATTTCATATGTATATATATATACATCTATATAATTACCAAAGTCACATAACCAATATTATCTCAAAGTCATTTTTGAAAGGGAGTATTTTAATATTCTCAGTGAATAATTTCTCTCTGCCTGAGAGGTACCGTTGTATCCTGGGAAATAGAGGAGAAGATAAAATTATTTAGATTTGCAGCTTCTTGTCATGGGAGGTGAAGGCCTTTTTATTATTATTATTAATGGGATGGGAATACTCCTACCACATCGTGTGTCTCCCCGGCAGCTTGAGAACAACCTTTTCATCACATAAATAATTACAGTTGGGTTTTGTTTTGTTTTTTTTTTTTTAAATGCCTCCTGCCGTAACTTCCCTGCAGCTCTGTCCACTGCCCTCCGTCGGAGTGCAGAGAACAGCACTCCACTCAGGTGAAGGCTTCCCCAGGTAGTGGCAGGAGGGAGGCACTCGCCCCAATGAGACCCAGGTCTGAGCTGGGTGCAAAGAAGTGTTTCAGGAAGTGGGCGCACGTTCTTTTTCAAGCAAACGTGCTTGTGTGGAGAAATGGCAGCATTTTTGCAGAGAAAGAATCTGCCTCTGGCCTGGTATCCTTTCCTTCTTTGGGGACCTCCTTCTGCAACCAGGCCCCTGGCCTGCATGTCAGGAAGAATACCCCATGTATGATGATACCGAGGGCGACCCTGGGCCACCCTCTTGGGCGATACGGGGGCTGGGGGTGAGCAAGTCAGGTGAGATGCTTGCTCTTGGGTGGGGGGCCCTCTAGTGAAGGAGACAGGCCACAGAGTGGGAAACGGGTGCAGAGGTCGGGCAGGGGACGGTGATGCCGGGAAGGAGCCCGGGAGCTGTGCTCTGGGGCTACATGTTCTCCGGGTTCTCCGTGCGTGTCTGGAATCCCCTGAATGGACGGCAAGTTGTGGGTCAGGCGGAGCGTGTATCTCGTAAGCGCCCCTGTCTGTGTCACGTTGCCCTCTATGGTGACTTCTCCCAGTTTCTCAGGGGTCCCCGGTGCTGGCCCAGTAACGCAGAGCATCTGCTGATGAAAACAATAACGGACAAGAGTCTTAAGATCCAGAGGCAGTGAAGATGGTTGTAGAGGAGAGTTTCTTTTCTGAAAGATCTAATCTAGTCTTTTTGCCTATAAATGAAATTTAGGGGTAGCTTTTGTCGTGAAAAATCTATACTCTCCTAATACTTGGTAACTTTTTCTCTGGATGCTCCTGCCTCAGGACCTTTGCACCGGCCATTCCCTCAGCCTGGAATATTTTCCCCTCAGATACCCATTCATCATCCTTCTCAGGTCTTTACTAAAGTGTTACTTTCTTCAGCGATGCCCGCTCTGGCCGCCTGCTGAAATTGCCTCCTCGCAGTTACTTCGTAGCTCTTGAATGATGTCCTGCTCTTCTTGGTTGTGTTTTTGTCTTTCTCTCCACTGTCCCTCCTCCCTCCACAGGCCAAAGATTGCTGCTGCTGTTCACCCTCTGCATTCCTCGTGGGGAGGAGATGCCTAATAAAAATGGTCGAATTCATGAAACGTTAAAAGTATTTCTCAGGGGAGGGGGGTGGCGTCGTGGGGGGTAGGGATAGGGTAGCTGGGTTGTGGACATTGGGAAGGGTATGTGCTGTTAAGTGCTGTGAAATGTGTAAGCCCCAAGATTCACAGACATGTACCCTGGGGCAAATAATACATTATATGTTAATAAAAATTAATTTAAAAAAAAAGTATTTCTCAGGGGGAAAAAAAAAAGTATTTCTATGGGTTCCTATTTTTAAAAAAATCTCAAAAGGGATCTTTGCTTTGGGGACTTAGGGGTTAAGTCAGAAGTGCTAATCCTTTTCTGGTCCAGGGAGGACGGGAATGGGGGGGGTGACTGGGGGCTGGCTCAGCACCCCTTGACTTCTCCTGCAGTCCCTCCCAGATCAGTGGCTGTTAAGTGAGGACTTGGGGACTCACCTCTCAGGTTGGTCAGTTCCGAAGGCACCCGTATAAAATAACACAACCGAGAGAAACTCATGATTCACTTTATTTGCTGGTTGTTTGAAGACACGGTCGTGAGTATTGGGGATTTTAAAAAAAAAAATCATATTAGAATGTCAGTGTTGTGAGGAAAGTAGCTCTTCTCTTTGACTAGCTGACTTACTGGAAAAATGACCAGGAAACCTTCTCCTGAAAGGTTTAGTGGGAATGCAATAGGTGAAATAATGGCCCCAAGGAGCCGCATCTTCGTGCCCTGGATCTGTGAATGCGCTTTGTTACTGAGGGAAGGGGGGCATTAAGGATGCTGATGAAATGGCCTTACGGCAGGGGGATGGTCCTGAATTACGCTGGTGGGTCGTAGGGGTCCTTTAGACGTGGGGGAGGAAGCAGAGGAGTTGGCGTTGTAAGAAACTCAGCGGTGGGCCCTTGCTGGCCTTGGGATGGGAGGGGCCTCGAGCATGGCATTGGGTAGGGGGTGACGTCCAGAAGCTGGAACCGTCAAGACCGATTCTTCCCCTGAGCCTCCAGCAGGGGATGGCAGCAGCACTGCCGACACCCGGATTTTAGCTCCGGGAGACGCATCTCCGACTCCGACCTCCCGATCCCGGAGATCGAGAGCGCGTGTGGTTTTAGCCGTTACCGCCAAGGTCGGAAGCCAGGACCTGATGAGCAGGGGGGATACCAACCTGCCTCCTCGTGTTTCCACCGCGTGTCTCCTTCTCTGTGTTGCGATTTCCTGTGTCCCAGGGAAAATGATAAGCCACACACGGAACGTGAAGCTCTTGAGGGGTCTGTGGCCGCCACACCTGGCAGGTGACCCCCAGGGACCTCGCCCAAGGATCACGGTCCAGGCCCCTCTCTCCTCCACTGCAGCTCAGGGACGGCGACCAGCAGCTCACAGCATGGGCCCCGCCCCGGAGAGACCAGTGCCCGGGCCACGGGAGGGGCCCACGTGGCGAATGGGGAAAGTCAGCGCTGACGCACAGGGCTGCTCTTGGAGATCTTCATTAGCAGACCTTTAAAAGTCAGCACTCTGAAATCACTCGCAGGAGCTTATAAATATGAATTTCCTATAATTCGCATTTTATAAGAACTCCTATCAGTTGTATCACAGCTTGAAAAATACCAAAAACACATTAGAAAAATCTTTCTGTTTAAAGCTAGATTGATCCCACATTTCCATGGCAAAAGAAGGCCATTACACGGTGGGAAGTAACAGTTTCATTTCTGAGAGTTTGAGGAAGAAACTCAAAATAATTCACTTCTACCCAGGCCATTTAGCAACGGTTAGACTTTCCCTTACAAAATAAAAATGAAATCTTACCGCCTGCTGCTCGAAATCTCCAATTAATGCTATAAAGAGTGCCTTCATTTAAAAAGCCAGTGTGTAAATTTCTCCAAGCTGGGTGCAGACATTTCTCCGTATTTACAGTAACCTTTTGATCCTGTCTGCAGTAGGAAGAGGCTTCCAGATTGCCAAAAGAAGCCAGAACTGATTTCCCCCTAATTATTTAAGAGCAAAACCCCTTTCTGTTCATTGGGTTCCATTATGTAAGTCACTGATAATTCCCGCATAATCCGCTGCTCGATGTGTTTCATCGAAATTAAGAAGCTGACCGGTTGAACTGTAACGGGGGTGTTCTCACACGCACCCCGGAAAAGAAGGAAGGGGATGGGAGAGAAAAAAGTGAACAGTGTTCCTTTTTCGCCACGAAAGGCTCTTTTATGATGGGATCATCAAGTGTGAGAGTCACCATCTTTAATAGTTGTTAAGCAAGATGCAATTCTGGGTATTTTTTTTTGGCTCTCCCTTCCCACCCCGATAGGTTAATGAGAATTTCCCAGGCGCAGGCCGCTGGGCATCTTGGTCATGCCCCCTTCGGTTTACTGGATTAATGGGGGCACAGTCAGTGTGCCTGTGGGGCGGGCAGGGTCGTTTGCAGTCTGGGCCGATAGAAAAGCCTTGGGCGGATTCTGCCATTCTGCCTTCCTGCCCAGCCCCTCGTTAGGGCACGAGCTAGTGTGGAGAGAGCTGCCAGGAATAATTTGGGGCGGTCATGGTCAGGTTTTGGTACAGAGCAGACGGGACCCGTGGGCGTAGCCGTGGTCCGGGAGGGTCCCAGCATCTCCGCTGGATGGGTAAGGCTCTTCAGTAGCCCTTCCGAGGGTCTAGCTCCGTCTCCCGCCACCCCTCAGTGGGATCCTAGGAGACAGGTCCCTTTTCTTAGGTCCCTTGATGATCCCTGCTCCTCCAGTGCTCCGTTCTAATTCCTGCCTGGAATGTCCCAGGGCCCTGCCCCTCTTCTCCACGGTCTCGTGCTCACTGGCCTGAGCTGTCAGCACCTACTTACTGACTCACAGCAGGCCTTTGATATGGAGGCTCATTTTCCGCAAAGTTGTCTGTGTTATGCATCGCTCAGTGATCAGTACATCATGCCGCTGTTTTGGGGGGTACCCTGCGGTCTTCTCGAACCCCTTCTCTTGGTTTCGGTGATGTTCCCATCTGCTTTCTTCCCTTCTGCCTTCCTGTTTCTTCTCAGTCTGAGAAGAAAGATCCTCTGGCATCTCTGTCTTCAGGTGGGGCGTCCCTTGGCGAGGTCAGAGGGCCTCTCCCTGGTTCTGCGTCTCAAGACTCCGTCTCTCCTTGGGCACCCGTCCTGCATCCCAGCTACCCCTTCGCGGATGCCGGTGGACTTTCAAGCCTAGAAGATTCTACATCAAACCATGCGTTGTGTCTCCCTCCAGATACATCGCCCTTGTAAATCTCACCGAGACGCCTACGTGAGAACCCACAGTGTCCCCCTGCAGCCGTGTTTCTCCTGGCTAGAGCCCACAGGGCGCCGTTTGGTCCCTTCCCAGCGTATTCCAGGGCCCTCTGTGCTCCCCTGTGCCATTGCCCCGGGTCCTGTTCTCTCCACCGTGGGCAGCCTTAGCTTAGGTGTCCTCAGCCCCAGGCCGCCTTCCCCTTCAGCCTGTCCCTGACGGCTGCACGTTCTTGTCCGAAACACAGACGGGATTGTGACTGTCCTGGAAACGAGGGGGCTTCTTGCTCACCAGAGCCGGGCCCGTCTCTCCTGTGCGGCTCGTGAGCCCGGTCGGGTCTGTCTTCACGGCTCACGCTCGTGCGGGGGGCAGTCCCGCCACGGGGCCTGAGAACGCCTGGAGGAACCAGCTAAGATTTCCGGGTCTGTGAAATCTCCACGAGCCCGTCAGTCACAAATAATCACTTTTTTTAGGGGACCATGAACGCTTTGCGCACGCTCATTATGGTATCTATTAGGTGGAATGTGTTTCTATTTATGAGCATGATCTTTTTGAGGCCAGGGTCCACGTCTGTTGTCGGTCTTCGTGTCCTGAATGCTGGGACGATACCGGCCTGGGTCACGGGCGGTGGGAGCAGGTGCCAAGGACAGTTGGTCAGTCGGTGGACGCTCACCTCCAGTGACGTACAGACCCACCACTGGGCAAATAGCACGTGTTACACTTTTAAAGAATCCTTATACAATGCTGAACCTGCCCTCAAGAGAGGAGTAGCGACTTGTTGACTAATTGTAATTGGGACTGTAAGCAAGGGGCGTCCACCCTGGGCAGCGCCATTTGTAGCTTCCTTTTGCAAGTTAGTAAATCCCGGGAAGTTCGACAGTCGTGTCGTACTTCATCTTCTGGCTTCAAAATGGGCCGCTTAGATTGTGTTTAAGAGCAACCTGGAATACACTGAAAGGTAAGCTTGGACTGGTGAACTTTTTAGAAGAGCATTCAGAATGAAGTCAGTCCAGTTAGACCCAGTTTCAATGGTAGGAGCTCCCTCGGTATGGAAAAGTTTTCTCCCGAAAGTTTTCTAGTAGAGTTTGCGAGTTTCCATTTAAACCCAGCTGTGGGATCCATTAATATGTGCTAAACTCATCTGGCCGCTGACTTTTCAAAAAGGAGTATATTGATTTTCTTTTAATGCATACATCGTACTCCAATGAAAATATGCACTTTCCGCTTTACCTTTATTCCTCCATAAAAGTTCAGCTTTTGTCCCCAAAAAGGAAAATGCATTCCAAGACGCGAATGTGATTGGAAATAAAACTGAGTTTTGATGATGGTGGAACTTTGTGACGTGGCTGCTGAAAGAGGCTATTTCAGTTGCTTTTATCGCATCTGCTTTATTTGGCCGCCTGACGGGAACACCATTGTGTCTGGGGAACCACTCGTTCCTCCCGCCTTATTTTTAACTCTCCTCTCAATGAAGAAGGAAATACACGTCAGCTTAGGAACATTGAGGCGAAACAGGTGGTTTTTCAGAGTTTCTTTCCTCTGAAGGGAAAGCTCTTACTTCTCGCCGTGGAGCTGGGACCAGATTGTCACGGATGTTCTCCCTCGGGTGTCCCTAACGGTCACGCTCAGGTCCCACAGTAACGGTGTCATCGCCGCCAGCGTTTCTGGTACAATCAGGTGTGAAACCCCGTGGTTATTCTGGCAATTACGCCTTTGGTGGAAGGGTTTCAGCAGCTAAGCTCTAAGTCAGGAAAGGATACAGTTTTACTTCACAAGGGAGAAGAAGTATCCTGAACTTCTAGGGGATTCAGTCACAGGTTAGTCGGAAAAGCTCCCAGATAGACTCTTCAGCTCTCCATCCACGAAGCCAAAAGCAGACGGAATTTCTTTGTTTCTCCAAACTCCCTCCAGGGAACACACCAGACTCAAGCTCATACTTTGAGGGGGGCGCCTGGGGGGCTCAGTCGGTTAAGTGTCTGCCTTCGGCTCAGGTCATGATCTCAGGGTCCTGGGATCGAGCCCCGCATCGGGCTCCCTGCTCAGCGGGGAGCCTACTTCTTCCTCTCATTGTTTCTCTCTCTTTCTCTCTCTATCTCACATAAATACAATAATTAACTTAAAAAACCTCATTCTTTTGAGTTCTATGCCTCAGTTGCCAACATTAAAAAAAATTTTTTTTTTCCAATTTCTTATGTAGGCTCTATGCCCAGTGTGGAGCCCAACGTGGGACTGGGGCTTAAACTCACAACCTTGAGCTCAAGACCTGAGCTGAGATGGAGAGCTGGACCCTTAACGGACTGAGCCACCCAAGTGCCCTGCCAGCATTTTTAAATTGGTATCTCTGTGTTCCCTGTTGTCCCCACAGGTTCCATTTCTTTTTTTTTTTTTTTAAAGATTTTATTTATTTGACAGAGAAAAACACAGCGAGAGAGGGATCACAAGCCGAGGGAGTGGTAGCGGGAGAAGCAGGCTTCCTGCAGAGCAAGGAGCCCGATGTGGGGCTCAATCCCAGAACCCTGGGATCTGACCTGGGCCGGAGGCAGAGGCTTTAACCCACTGAGCCACCCAGGTGCCCCCACAGGTTCCATTTCTTAAAGTTCCCTCCAGTTTTGATTTCTTCTCAAGAGTGTTGTTTCTCTTTCTCATTTGTTTTCCCAAAAATTATGTCAGAACTACTCACCTTCCTCTCTTCCCCCACGTGCCCTTTTACATCCCCCACCCCGGCCTGCGGTCTCCGTTCTTTACTCTTGAGTTTACTTCTCCTCCTCCATAACTTAGAAGGCAGCCTGGAACTTCAAAAGTAGAATAGCTTTCCCCCAGGACTCTTAAAACACCGGTTTGGGTGTGTCACTTGCAGGTACCGACCTTCAGGGCGGGGTTGGCCCTTCCAAGGCAGGCATCGTGTAAAAGGCCTTGTGGTGGGAACCGCCAGGGCCTTGGGTCTGGCCCCATGAGACCTTGGGCAAGTTACTGAAACCTCAGGTTCCTTGTCCATAAAGTAGGATAAAGGTGATTTCCTCCACCGGGTAGTTGTGAGGAAGGTTCTCTGCATACATATTAGGCTTTCCAGAACGCAAGCTCCCTTCCCCTGGCGGGGCTCCAGACTGAGCTCTGTGTGTCGCCCCACCGCGTCGTACGCCAGGGGCTTTGGGAGACATGGAGTGAGTTGAAACAAACTCCAGTCCTCTGTGTGCCAGTGTCTAATTGTCCACCACATGGCACTGTTGGGATGTGGAGAGAAAGTGCGAGAAGTTCAGAGCGATGGGAGGCTTCTGGGAGGTGGCCCTGGAGTTGTATCTGGAAGGGAAGAACCAACGGGCGGTGTGGCCGTTTGGGGACAGTGTAGGTGCAGGTGCCGAGCTGAGGGGGAGATGGCCCATGGAAGGGGGACGGGAGGCGAGGACGGGCAGCCCAGAGCCAATGTGGTTGCTCTCGAAGGGCCTGGTGGCAGAGGTGTGGACCGTGCTGTTGGAGGGTCTAAGCTGGGCCAGGTTGGGGCTGTCGTTAGAAGTTGGGCAGAGGGGTTTAGAACGTAACGGGGAGCAGGACTGCCGGAAGCCGTGCTGTCCCAGTGGAGTGGCTAGGCTTTCAGGGTGCTAAGGACAGCGGGTCTTTACGCCTCTTATTTTCTCCAGCGCGCTGAAGGGCTGTTTAAATTTTCCGTGACCCGCAGTTAAGAAAAAAACGCACAATGTCATGGACACACGCGTGGGCTTCTGTACATTTGTGTCATGAAGTAAAAGATGTGTGGAGCAGAGGTCACCACGGGGATGGCTTGGGCGGCCGACGCAACTTGCAGGGTCCAGTGAACCATGAGGATGTGGCACCGTTTGCTCAGAAAGCAGGAGAAAAGTGCTCTCCAGGGTCCTAATGGTTTTTTTTTTTTTTTTTTTTAATTTGCTGTTACTGTCCGTCTAAAGAATGGAAAATTAAAAATGTTAGTGAGGATGAACTTGGCCCTTTGTCTTTCTAGCGTGCAAATCATAGCGATTTTACACGCAGGACGTAAGAGCATCTCCCCCGCACGCGTCATCGCAAGGACACAGTTTGCATTTCTTAGCTCATACCTGTGCATGCCTTCTGCTCCTACCCGACAAGTGGGAACACTCGCTCACTTACCCAGCTGCTCACTGCACCCCTTCGTGTGCACACATTCTCCTGGCACTCCCGGCCGGTGGCGTGCTGGCAAGCGAGGAAGGATGGAGGAGAGAGGAGGCCCAGCCAGGGTCACCCCCTATTTCCCTTCCATGCCATGTGATTGTTTCCAGAAGCACTTGACTTCTGCAGGGAGGCCGCTCAAGTCAGAGAGAGCAAGCCAGGAGTACCCTTGCTCTTACAGATTTCCTAGAGCGCCACTGGATTCTTACCCCCTTGGAAGCAGGTTCTGGGTTTAATGGCACGTGTGGCCTCGGGGGCTGTCAGTGACCCCACTGCCCCCGGCTCGGATGCAGACACAGCACACTGTCCTGGTACTCTCTCTGGGTCTGGACGGGCAGACCCCCTCTATCCGCCGCGGCCTCACTGGAACGCCGTGCTCTCGGCAAACCCCGTACGTGACCGGGGTGGCCAACAACCATGGGCAGGTGTGTTGTACGCGTCTTCTGTCCTGATGAGCGTGCCCCGTTGTCTCACTGGATTTCACTTAGAAAGCACAGCTTCGGGGCGCCTGGGTGGCTCAGTCGTTAAGCGTCTGCCTTCGGCTCAGGTCATGATCCCAGGGTCCTGGGATCGAGCCCCGCATCGGGCTCCTTGCTCGGCAGGAAGCCTGCTTCTCCTGCTACCATCCCCTCTGCTTGTGTTCCCTCTCTCGCTGTGTTTCTCGCTGTCAAATAAATAAAATCTTTAAAAAAAAAAAAAAAAAAAGCACAGCTTCAAAGATAAAATTATTAAGAATTTCAAGGTGGTGGGACATCTGGGGGGCTCGGTCGGTTAAGCATCTGTCTTCCGCTCAGGTCATGATCTCAGTGTGCTGGGATGGAGCCCCACATCAGGTTCCCTGCTCAGCAGGGAGCCTGCTTCTCTCTCTGCCTCTGCTGCTCCCCCTGCCTGTGCTCTCTCTTTCTCAAATAAATAAAAATCTTAAAAAAAAAAAAAAAATCAAGATGGTGCCAGCAGAGCATTAAGCTAAGTGGAGTGTTCTCCCTGGCAGGGTCTCCACCCCCCTTCCCCCGTGCCCATGAAGCTGACCCTGGTGTCACAGTCCATTTTCTGGTTTCTTCTGTTTTGCTTGAAAACCACGACTTGCCACTCATTCAAGTGACGTCACGATCCACTAATGGGTCAGGACTAGCACGTCAGAAAGCCTGCATTAAAAGCGCAGTCACTGGCTGATGGACACTGGGGAGGGCATGTGCTCTGGTGAGAAAAATAAACATAAATTAAAAAAAAGAAAAAGCGCGGTCAAGCCATCTAGTTTCAATCGCTGTATCTTAATCTCGCTTCCCACACCTGCTGCCAGGAACCTTTGCGTACCTTTTTTGTCCGCCAGGGAACCTTCGCATACCTTCCTTGTCTGCACCAAAAATGCAGGTAGTGTCAGCAGATCCTTCACGAAGTGGTTCTGGGCAGCGAATGAGTTTCACATGTGATGTGCTCAGAACAGTGCCTGCTGTGTAATGAGCGAGCGATAACTATTCATCATCATCGTTATTAATAATATCACTATTATTATTCCTGTGCTCTAGGTAAATGCTGAAGAAAAAAAAAACAGTGTTTCCTGACCAGATAATAAGCATTTTCACCCTATTCTAAAATAGACATTTTCTTAGGTTTACCGATCTTCGTGTTTTATCTTAACTGCAAGTATGTGAAAACATATAATGAAGCAAAAGCTAGTTCTTACCCACTTAATGCAATGGGAATACTTAAAAGTGGGTTCATGAAAGATCCAATGAAAGACCACTTTATTTCTGATTTCCCCTCCCCAAGATTAAAAGAAGTAGATTATTGGGGGCGGGGGCACCGGGATGGCTCAGTCAGTTAAGCATCCGAGTCTTGATTTCAGCTCAGGTCCTGATCTCAGGGTTGTGAGTTCAAGACCCGTGTTGGGCTCTATACTGGGCGTGGAGTCTGCTTAAGGTTCTTTCTCTGTCTGTCCCTCCTCCCTGTGCTCGAGCACACATGCACACTCTCTCTCTCAAAAACAAAACAAAACAAAACGCCACAAGTAGATTATTGGTATTTCTCCATGATAGGTGAAGAAAGCAGCAAGGATATTTGAAAGGTACCATTCCCGGAGCTTTAGGAGCCAGAATAATTCCTTTTGGAAGGAAACTATTAGATGATGAACTTCAGTCACAGGCAAAAATGCTAGAGGACAGCGTTTTCTATCTTTGCGAAAGTATAGCATCCATAGATTTTTGTCATAATACAGACTAAGCCTCTGAATCCCAACACCAGATGAAAGAGTGGGGAATCTGGTGGGTGCCGGTGCACAAGTGTTGTTGGAGCAACGTTAAGTCTAAGCAAGCAAAGTGCAGACTCATTTGTTCTGACCTGTTTTCTTCCTTAAGAGTTTCGCAATACATAGTACTGTTTTGTAGCCGACCTGTGTATTTCCCATCATTAACTGAAGCTGTTGGGCTCACTTTCCCCATTGGTGGTTTGACATTTTTTTGTTTCCTTGATTCTCTCAAATTTTGTACTAAGTCAGTATGCAGTCACTTTATGTCTGAATGTCTATATCAATTGCTGAACGTCTATATCAATCAATGTCTGTCTCAAAATGCTATATCAGTCATATTTGTGGCTATACGGTCATCTTACGATGGAATTCAGTAGACTCATTTAAGTGGATTTAGCTTAGGCTACTTTGAATAAAACTATTCAATAAATATTCAATAAAACTATTCAAAGTAGTTTTGAACATGGTAGATGTTGCAGAGAAGAATATCTTATGGGAGGATTTATTTGCTGTTTATTGACAGCAGCTCCTTGGATTTTATGGAGTTGAGAGAGAGAATGCTGAGTTGAGTATACTGTAACTTCCCATTATATGTTAACCAAAGCAAAGTTACATCTCTAGTAGGGTGTCAGTTCTGACAAAGATTTATCATCCATGGAGCGAATACAAACACCCGCCTTGCTAAGTGTTCGAAAGATCTCGCTTTGTCTCAAGCGAACCGAAGCACACCGTAAAATGCCGAAATGCTTAAGTTGAAATTCTCTCACTCAGATTTAATGGACGATTCAGGCATATTACCTGCACCAAACAGATGAGATGAAAAACTATCTGATCCCTTTATTTAGAATGACTAGTTTGCACCAATTTGCACAGTTGTCCCGTGTGTCCCTTTACCCTGATCGAGGACCACAGCGCACAGAATCTCCAGCACCTGTCTCAGGATTAGATTCATTTTAAAAGTGATGATTCTGGCTTTATTCTTCCAATGGTACTGGCATTGTTGAGCATAGTATTTTATTTTATTTTATTTTATTTTTTTAAAGATTTTATTTATTTGACAGCGAGAAACACAGCGAGAGAGGGAACACAAGCAGAGGGAATGGTAGCGGGAGAAGCAGGCTTCCTGCCGAGCAGAGAGCCTGATGCGGGGCTCGATCCCAGGACCCTGGGATCATGACCTGGGCCGAAGGCAGACGCTTAACGACTGAGCCACCCAGGCGCCCCAGAGCATAGTATTTTAAAGCATATCATTGCTGGTTGTTGAAAGCGAACGTTGGAGTCTTAGATTCTCAAAGGAGTAATTTAATAATAATTGGGATTAATAACCAACTTTTGAAAGCACAGTTAGTCTCTCTTTATTTCCATGTTTGAGCTAGGTATTTAATCCCTTAAGTACATGCTGTGTGTGTAATTTGGAAACAAATATTGGGAGAAGTATTTCAGTCTTCCATCTCAAGTTTTATGGACTGCAGATAGCTTTTGAAAATTTTAAACCCCAGTGTTTTGGGTTTGTTTTCTTTTCTACCCCAGTCTTTGGGTTTTTAGATTCCTTGCATGAATTCTTGGTTTTCTGGAGCTATTTCTCTGTCTGAGATGATTGTTACAGATCGCATCAGTTGGGCCCACAGGCTGAAGGTGCCTTCTTTCCTCGGGCGGGTGCTGGCCTCCCCGACCGCCTGCAGACAGATTACCATGTAGACATTTTAGCTGAGCTTTAAACTCCGCTGCATGTCTGCATAATAAGAAGGACTGGCATTTTCACGACATGTGGTTCTAGTTACATTTGTGTCGTCAAGATTAAGATAGTTTGGTTTGGCTAGGTCACGAGTGGCTGGAGGCACCATCTGAGTTTTTGCAAGAATGCTTGGATTTCACTGGACACGCCTATGCCCGGGGGACGTGAGTTTAGCTACAGCCTGACGGTGTGGCCTTCTGTGACAAACTCCTTGGAAGCCGGGAGTTAGAAAAGGTGGGATTTGACCCCCTGTTCAGCCCTCCCTATCTTCATGGCCTCGGGCCTCTGAGTTCCTTTTTACGAGGCTCCTCCGCTTCACAGCGAATCGTCCTGAAAGAGTGGTCCCCACTCTTGTCTTCACTTCCTCACCCCTGTTTCAAACCACACCCCAGTATTCTCTGATCGTCGCGCTGTAGGAGGTTGCTCTCACCTCTTTGACCAGATCATTGGGATGCCAAAGTGGAGGGCACTATTTATTTTTATTTTTTAAAATATTTTATTTATTGCTTTGAGAGAGAGAGAGAGAGAACACGCATGAGCAGGGGGAGAGGCAGAGGGAGAGGGAGAAGCAGGCTCCCTGCTAAGCAGAGAGTCTGATGTAAGGCTCAATCCCAGGACCCTGAGATCATGATCTGAGCTGAAGGCAGCTGCCTAACCGACTGAGCCACCCACGTGTCCTGGGAGGATACTTTTTTTAAATATTTATACATATATTTTTTATTAATATATATATTATTTGCCCCAGGGGCACAGGTCTGTTTATCATCAGTCTTACACAATTCACAGCACTCACCATAACACATACCCTCCCCAATGTCCATAACCCAGCCACCCCATCCCTACCCCCGAACCCCCAGTACCTCTCTGTTTGTTTCCTGAGATTAGGAATCTCTTATCTCCCTCCCTGGTCCCATCTTATTCCATTTTTCCCTCCCTTCCCCCGATGACTCCTCGCCCTGCCTCTCAAATTCCTCATATCAGAGAGATCATATGATGATTGTCTTTCCCTGATTGACTTATTTCACTTAACATAATACCCTCTAGTTCCATCCACGTCATTGCAAATGGCAAGATTTTGTTTTTTGATGGCTGCGTAGTATTCCTGTGTGTGTGTGTGTGTGTGTGTGTGTGTGTGTGTGCGCGTACACACCACATCTTCTGTATCCATTCATCTGTGGATGGACATCTAGGTTCTTTCTATTAGTTTGGATCTTGTGGACATTGCTGCTATAAACATTGGGGTGCACGTGCCTGTTGGGATCACTACATTTGTATCTCTAGGGCAGGTACCCAGTAGTGCGATTGCTGAGTTGGAGGACACTCTTTAGTACTACTTGGTCCTTTGTCATTGCCTTCACTTTTCCCTGGGCTTCCCAGACAGCTCGCTCTCTGATTGTTTTCTTAGAGTGGTCATTATTTGTCTTCAGTCTTGCTGAATTCCTCTTCTGCCCATCTCTTAAATGTTTCCTAAAATTTTATCTCCAGTCACCTTCTATTCTCATTGCTGTTACTGTTCAGACCCATGACTTTCCTTACCCGAATCTGCGTCCTCACCCTAGAGCATTACCCTGGTCAACAGTTCTGTCCTTCCAACCAGTTACCTGACGTGTCTGTCGGGATGCCTCACAGGGGACTCTAACCAGGGCATCCGATCCAGAGCTCATCATCCCCCTTCTTACCACCCACCTGTCTCATCTTCTGTCCCTCGTCTTGGTAAATAGCTCTCCTAACCACGTGGACCCCCAGGTGGGAACCTGAGAGCCCCCCGTGGCTCTTTCACCTCTCCCCTTCCCCCTCCAGGGGGTCATGGAGCCCTGTGAGTACAGCGTCGTGTCCCTCCTGCCGCCTCCGCCATCATGCGGGAGCACAAGTCTCGTGCAGACCAGTCCCCCCGAGCAGCGCCTGTCCTGCTGTCACAACGTGCTTGGGACCCACCCTTCCATGCTTTAGTTCCCCTCTCATCCTTGGAGCTCTCCAGGCTGCCAGCCTCTTGCTGCTTCTGTCGGACCCACACTCCAGACTTGCCTTTCTGCAGTCTTGGCCAGCCTTCTCACTCTGACCCGATCCCCCCCACGGGGCAGTACTGTGCCCCACGGCCTA
>CM053608.1:122150941-122170696 GCA_028646535.1 Procyon lotor | reverse complement strand
TCGGTAGACATTGGCATGATGAATGAATGAATGAACAGAAAATTAAGGAGTTTAATAGAACCATGTATTTCTATTATGTGTAAGTACTTTGTTACTACGAGAAAATTCCTAGAGTAGAGAAGTAGTCTGAGGAGGGCTGGATCTTTTACTGAATGGAACCTGCAAGGTTGTTTGAAGGTAGTTAGACCAGCCAGAATTAAGAATAGGAACCGAGGGGCGCCTGGGTGGCTCAGTGGGTTAAAGCCTCTGCCTCTGGCTTGGGTCGTGATCTCAGGGTCCTGGGATCAAGCCCCGCATCGGGCTCTCTGCTCAGCAAGGAGCCTGCTTCCCCCTCTCTGTCTGCCTGCCTCTCTGCCTACTTGTGGTCTTTCTCTCTGTGTCAAATAAATAAATAAAATAAAAAAAAAATAGGAACCGAGAATTTTAGACCACTTATTAAGTAACTCCAAGTCCCTAGGGTATAAAGAGGAACAATTTAATTATTCTGATAAACTAAAACTAACTTGCAGGGGAATTTTTATAAGATAATGAAATTAGAAAGAAAAAAATAAAGCCACATATCCTTGTTGACTTAGGCAAACCTATTCAGAGCTACTTTATTATTCTTAGTCCTATGTACCTGATTTGGACTTGATAAATTAGGGCAAAACTACATAAGTTATTAAATGGTTAAGAGTCATGAATTTTACATATCGTAAATGTGTGCTTCATTCTTTGTCCTCTGAGTAGTTCTGATTTTGATAAAAATCATAAAGTGTCTGTATCTAAAAAAAGATTAGAAAAGAAATGCAAGGATAAGAATGAAATTGCCTGTGATCTGGGGAAATCAGTGATCATAATCCTACTTTTCAGTTCTGTCTACACTGGAAAAACTTTGTTGTCCCCTTTAAGTCAAGGTAAAATAACCACAGCAGTTAGGATCGAGTCTATGCAGGCTTCACAGTCAGACTTAAACCTCGATTGTGTCACAGGTGATATTTAATACCTTGCAGTGGGAGTCAGAGACTAGAAAGAAGCCACATATTTTAAACTGCGGTCAGAAAACTCGGCCAATAGAAGCATATGGATAAAGTTGTTTTCCTGTCAGGTTCTAAATTGCCAAAGAAAGATATCACTTGTGGTATTCCTGTGTCTGTAGAGAGTTTCCATTTGGGTCTGTAGGACATAATGAAACATAAGAAGAAGATGAGTGATTAGAAAGCATTTGGGTTCTATTTCTGTATGACCCCCGACACGCCCAAAAATGTTCGCTGTCACATGCTTGGCTTCTTGCTCATGATAACACCCTTTAACACACAGAGGGGTGGTGTGAGAGGCTGTTGTGTAAGTCGCAACAAGGATCGGGGAGGGCCGGCTGGTGTCCTCTCACAAGGAAGCGTGGATGCCTTCGTCTGCCCTGCCTGCCTGGGGGGGTGCTGGGGGCGCCTCCCGCCGGCTCAGCTTTAAAATTCAGTAAGATACGATGACGGTCATCTGTATCTATGGGGAGTTAACGTATTTGAAATGGAATGTATCTCACATGCAAATGTGTTCCCATTAACATTAGCTAGTGAAAATAATTTATATGTCACCTTCTTACCCATTTTAATTTCACTTCTGTCTCTGGTGACTGATGTGACTCACAGAAAAGGTACATAATTTTTCTTATAAGTAGGCCTTTATATGTGTATATTTTTTTCTTCTTAGAATATTACTTTATACACTAAGAGCTATGGACTCCTTGTTTCCCCACATTTTTTTCTCTTCCGGCTTTAACGAGCTACATTTTAAAAATGAACGTCTTGTTTCTAATTTAACATTTCTTTGTGAGGCAGTCCCAGTAGTAAATCAGAGTAAAATGTTTATAGTCACATTGAACGTTTCTTGGTTCTACGTAGAGCTTGCACTGAATAGATAGCTCATATTTCCAGAGAGTACTCAGAATGGGCCATTCAGCTGTGATTTTTCTTCTTTAAAAAGATTTTATTTATTTATTTGACAGAGAGAGAGAGAGACCACAAGTAGGCAGAGAGTCAGGCAGAGAGAGAGGGGGAAGCACGCTCCCCACTGAGCAGAGAGCCCGATGCAGGGCTCGATCCCACGACCCTGAGATCATGACCTGAGCCGAAGGTGGAGGCCCAACCCACTGAGCCACCCAGGCGCCCCTGTGATTTTTCTTCTTATTTGTCCTGATAAGTTCGCATACATCTCAGACACGGAGCTCATCAAAGCATGGCTTACAATACTATCTAAAAACGGTCGTGAATAATTGTAGCGAGGAGGTATGCTTTCAACAAGGTGGTTGGGCTTTAAGACTAATTATCACCAGTTCTGTGCACCTGTCATTCGCGATCTAGTAACTTCTGTTACTCGAGAACATCGGAGTCCTGTGACATCACTGGATGGAGCCATGGGCGCCCCGAGCCCGGGATCCCTTCCGTTTCTGCCCCTCGAGCTGCAGAGGCCCACCCAGCACGAGCGTCTGTTTTCCCTTTCTGCCAGGGAAACAGGTTCCTCTCTATGAGGGACTGTGCGGTAATGCAGCGAGGGCTCCCCCTCCGAAGCTCGGCTTTCATGTTTTTTAGGCAATAAAACTCATAAGGGATAAGTGAAAAATAATTGAGGAGCATTTTTGTTTTTCCTAGCGTGTTTGCCTTTGCTTTACGGCATAACAGACACTAAAACGTCGCCTCGCGAGTCAGACGGGAAAGATTAGCGCTGCGTTTGGGTGTCTGTGCATCCAGGCGTGGAATTGGAGCCTCCGTGGAGTAACTGAGCAGGAGCAGGATCGTGGATCGAACTTATCCCCGCTCTTGAGTTTGTCAGCAAATGGCCTTTATTACAGAGGTTTTGGGGGTAGGGGAAGACGTTAAAAAAATGGGATCCTTGTCCTGCTGGCAGACGGGGGGTGCCTGGGGGCGGTGGTTGGTTTCTGCACCTTGTAGGGCAGCATGAAGGCGAGGTAAGAACAGGAGGAAAGCAGAAGCCAGCAGACTTGCAAGGGCTCTTGGGCCCACCGCCCGAAAGGCAGAAGGGGCGGATGGCGTCGGAGCTGGCGGCCCCAGTCCGGGAGGGACCTGCTGGAATCACAATGGGATTGGCCGTGGGGACCGCCCTGATGTTCTCTCTCGGCTGTGAGCTCTAGACACATGGTGTATTCGTTTCCTGTTGCTGCTGTAACAACTTATCACAGACTGGGTGGCTTAAAACAACATACAAATTCATTCTGTTATAGTCCTGGAGGTCAGAATTCCAGAATGGTCCTCACTGGCGTATAAGCAGAGTGTTGGCAGAGCTTTGTTCCCTCTTGAGCCCCGAAGGGGGAAAACTTGTGTCCTTGCCTTTTTCAATTTCCAGAGGTTGTCCGCAGTTCCCTGGCCTACGGTCCCCTCCATCTCCAAAGCCGGCAACGACCAGGGAAGTCTTTCTCACACTGTATCCCTGGCGCCTGGATTCTCCTGCCTCTGTCTTTGATTTATGAGGACCTGTGTCCACGAGACTAGTCCAAGATCCTCTCCCCATCTCAGGGTCAGCTGATTAGCAACGGTAATTCCGTCTTCAACATTAATACCCCTCTGCCGTGCAGTGGGACATATTCACGGTTTCTGAGGATTAGGACCTGGACATCTTTGGGGGGCTGTTACTTTAGCTACCACACGCACAGTGTACGTAGTCGATCCCCGCGGAGGTTGTTTCCAGCCTTCTTGCTCTTCAAGCTCCCTGTCCCCCTCCTCATCCGAAGGCTGTGCTGCCTTGTATGGCCCGATGGGGCATCCACCCCATAACAGCGTGAAGAACTAATGGGCTGGCTGGTGGGTTTTGAATGGCACGCTCCTTACATTTCATCTCCGTGCAGCAGATGTTTTCGAGTGCCTGCTCTTCATTCTCTCAACAAATACCTTCTAAACACCTACTTGCTGAGCTCCATTCCTGGGGATCAGCTCTGAGCAGTATGGTGTGCTGTGCACATGTGCTCTTGGAGCTTATGGTTTGGTGGAGACCGACAGACACGGAAATGCCAAACAAATAGGAAAGATGTCAGGTCGTAGTAAATGCCAGGCAGAGGATTAAAACAAGCAGTACAAACGACTCAGTGGCCATTGGAATAGGGAGGAGGAGGGTTTCTGAGGTCCAAACGGCAAGGAGCAGCCACTCGTATGAAAAAACGGGAGAGAATATTCCAGGCAGAGGGCATATGAAGTACAAAGGCAGTTATGGGTTTTCTGTCGGAGAAACAGAATGGGGCTGGGGTGTGATGGGCACAGGGAAGGTGGTGACGAGTGTGCCGAGAGGGAGCTAAGTGCCTGATCGCACGCTTGGAAGCCACGGTAGAGAACTTGGGTTCTGAGCACGATGGAAACACATTAGAGAGTTTCTAACTAGTCTTTAGACCAAGTTGATAGTGGAGGTGGAAATAATATTCACAGATTTGGGATGTATTTAGGAGGAAATTGAATTGATAGGACAACAATGGAATGGAGACAAGGAGTGAGAGCAGTCCGGAAGTGAAGATGGTCCCCAGATTTGGGCATTAAGTGGTACTGCCATTTCCCGGGGTGGGGAAGAGGGATGATGAGTAGTTGGCGGTGGTGGTGGGGGGACCAGAGTCCTCTTTTGACCACGTTAAGGTTGAGATGCTCATTTGATATCAAAGGGAAGTTGTCAAGGTAGACAATTGGATATGTAAGTTTTGGGCTCTCTGAAAAGGCTGATCCAGGTTAGAGTTGTTGAGACTGTCCAAGGAGAGAATAGATCCACCATGCAGCTCCGGAGGGTCCAGCATTTAGGAGGTAAGCAGAGGAGGTCGGGCTGGCCAAGGAGACGCAGGAGCAGCGGCCGGTGGTGTTGCCAGAACGCGGAGAGTTTAGCGGAGCACCGGGGAGCCCGAGCCGGACGGACGGACGGACGGGCGGACTTCAGCAGGCAGCCGCATGGCGACAAGGATGTAAAGCAGAGGTTGAGGATGCAAGCCTGAGCTGGGAGGGAGCCCCGCGGGCTGTGCAGGGGGCCGTGACGGAGGTGCCCGCACAGGATGAAGGGGGCGTGCGCTGACGCGGGGTCGAGGAGCGGCCGCATTCGGGCCACCGCGAGGAACGGCTCGTCGCCCGCGTAGTGAAACTACTCAGAAACAGGTGCGCCAGGTTTCCTCCAAAATGAGACGCTCCGTGTTGAGACTGAGGATTTATAGGGGGTAATCGTATCCGTGAAAGCTGTATGAAAACCGAGATGTCCGGCAGGCTCAGGGGAAGGTTTGGAAGAGCAAGTTCCGTACCTGGCGGAGCGTGGGGGGGACAGGGCGGGAGGGGCGCGGAGCAGAAGGGACCCACCGTGCCGGGAAGGGACGAAACCACGGGCCCGTCTCTCCACTTAAATTTCAGTGAGCATTTATTGGGGACTTAGTGTGGGCAGTGCCCTGTGCTTATTCCCATGGGGCAGGGAAGGGGCCACAGGGCAGGTGTGTGGGAAGATCAACAGCCCACGTGTCTGCGAGCCTTCCAGAAGCCGCTTTCAGGTTTCCTAGAGGGATTTTTGTAGGGTGCATCCTGATACATATTTACTTCCCAATTGGATGAATGAAATCCACTTGTTCATTTAAAAACAATGTCTTGGGGCGCCTGAGTGGCTCAGTCGTTGGGCATCTGCCTTCGGCTCAGGTCATGATCCCAGGGTCCTGGGATCGAGCCCCACATCGGGCTCCCTGCCCGGCAGGAGGCCTGCTTCTCCCGCTACCATTCCCTCTACTTGTGTTCCCTCTCTCGCTGTGTTTCTCTCTGTCAAATAAATAAAATTTTAAAAAAATGTTTAAAAACAATGTCTCATTGTTTAGTATTGTCCATTAATCACAGTGTGGTGCCACCACACCCAGCAAGTTACCCTGTGTTCAGAGAACATTTCATGGTATGGGGCATGCTCAGGAAATGATTTTAAAGTCAAAAAAGCACTATAATTAAAAATTATTTCAAATTAAATAAAATGATTATCTAAATTAATAAATAAGATTAAAATAAAATAAATTAAATTAAAATTAAATTTAAAAATAAAGTCATTTAAATTAAAAATTATTTTAAAATCAAAAAAGCACTATAATTAAAAATTATAGATACCATAAGATCTCACTTTCAGAAGTGTGTGTGTGTGTGTGTGTGTTTATGTGTGAGAAAGATAAGGTAAAAGAGAGAGTCCGTTGTCAGATTATTAGTGGTGGTTATGTCTGGGTCATGAGGTTAGAAGGATGTTTGTTCTCTTCATTTTCCAAGCTCTTTAAAACGCATGCATATTCTATAAACAATGTATCATCAGTCGATGCTGTGTAAAAATATTTTTCTCTAGAAATTCCTATTTCCCTATTTTTAATTTGATATGACACGTAAACATTAGAATCCTAGTGGCCTTTCCCCAACACAGAGTAATTTCCTAGCTGTTTTTCCTTTTTTTTTTTTTTTTTTTGCCACCCTTTATTCCTGTGAACTCCCTTCTGTCCTTCCCATCTTGCCCCGTGCCACCGAAGGAGACAGCTCACGTATCTGTTTGCTGATGAACGAGACGTTGCACCCCTCCACAGAAAGACACGTTTCTCTCTGTCTGAGTCACTGGACACAGCGTTGAGTTTTGTCGATTTGTCCCTTTGCCTTTTTACACCCTATGGCTGCCATTTTCCATTCCAGTCTCCTCTCAGTCTTACTTCATTTTTTTATCATTGATATTATTTTTCTTTTCCTGTGAGATGTTTATTCTAAAACACAGCTGCACGTCATTCATGGCTCTGGCTGGGTACAGTTGAGCATTCCTTTGGATGTGAGTGTTTAAGAATATATTCCTTTCGGATCTGTAGGCTTCTCTTGGTCGTGTCTTTGAAAGCAGGTGCAACACTTGGACGCCAAAATGTCGTCCAAAACATCATGTACTCAGGTCATAACTAGGGCGCAGCACCTTTCACTGAAGGTTGACCTAAGGGATGTTTCAAGGGCGAGTACGATGATCGTCTTCTAAGGTGATCCAGAAGGTAGCAATGAATGTCAAACATGCCTCATTTTCCCTTTAAAACCACACTGGAGATAACATTTGATAAATTGTGTAGCCTATTCACGTTCTTGAGGTTATTTACTCCACATGTGAATCCTCATTCATCATCTACGTCGTTTCTGCCATTGTTTCCCTGAGTTCCAAGTTCCAGAGTCTGACGGAGAGACCAGGAGCTTACCGTATCTCTGTTGACTCCCAGTTTTGTAGACTTGAGTACTCCCTTCCGCTTTTGCTACTTTATGGCCGAGTAATTGTGAGCTCTTTTCCTAACACCTCAAAGTGGCCCTCCCTGTACTCTTGCTAGGTCCAGGATGGCTTTGTCGTGTGCATGACCAGAGCACTGTGCATTTTTTTCCTACATCCACGAGGACATCAGCACATTCTTTATTTTGCTTTCTCTATCCTTTCTTCTGATGCTGAGGTTTTGGCTGGGATTCCATTGTGGATTCATGTCCTCCGTAGTAAGAGAAGACCAAGTCAGGACGTGATCCTTGGCTCTGCTGGGTGGGCCGTGTCTTTGGGGAGGATTAGTGCTAGTGATAATCCAAAATAGGTGCCAATGCTGATATCCTTATTTGGTGATGATCTTGTAGGGATTCCGGTATTATATGCGTATATTTTCAGTTTTCATATACATGGAGGATGATTTAACTGAAGAAACTCTAGTGAATGAGAAGCTACCCTGGATTGCTGAAGCATCCAAGAGCTGACAGAAGGAAGGGATCATTGGGTGGAAAGACTTTGTTGGATGATGGGAAGAGCCAGCCTGGGATTAAATGATTGCTGTAGATCCTCCAAATGAGTTAATCCATGCGAATTAATCTAATGTGTATCATCATGTTATCATCAGCTTTGAGGGCCGCTCTGTTGTCCCTGGTTTTTAAAAAGGAAAAGAGAGAATCCAATATCCAGTCAAGTTACAAAAAATGTAATTAAAAAGGAAAATGGTTTCTCTAGGGGAAACAAGAAGGGCTTGCGTTTGGTTATATTTTCTCCCTCCTTCCCTCCCGTTTTCACTTGGCTAGATCTTCCAAGTGCCCGTGGCACTCTGCTCCAGCCCTTACCTGTACCAGCATTTCTTCCAGGGAAAACATTACTAGGGGTGTGTATACATCTCACTGGTCTATAAGCAACCTGAGCGAACAGTCTACGTCTCTCGTATACCTTGGGCAGCCCCGTTGACTCACATGGTGCCATACGTATAATCACTCCTCCATGAATGTAAAGGGATGTTTTCCATTTAGTCATAAGTAATGAGTGACTTTGTAACTTTAACAATATGACGTGTTATGTGACACATGTCAGATAATCGGAAACAAGCTTCCGTCGGAGGAATAGAGGAGGTTCTAAGATAAAGGATGAAACCGTATTTTCTGGTCTGCAGGAGGAGTCCTGTAATCGATTAGTAGAGAAGGAGGAGAACTCTCCATCCCTGGAGATCCTTAAAAATTGGGCAGAGGAAACATCTGTGAGAAGGACGGAAGCCTGAACCTCTCTGGGGGCGTGCAGAGAGAATGACAAATGATTCTGTGATTCTTGGATGACTTGGCCCGGAGGAGCGAAGACTGAGGGGAAACAGGAAAACTTCTCTGGGTGCAGAAAACAGCCACCATTGCTTTCCGTGGGAAAACAAGTCACGGGAGCTTAACCTAAAGCCTTAGAGATTGAGGTTACATTTACGGCTAAGGATTTTTGAGACCTAGGCTGTGAAAATCCTGTGGAAATCTGTGAACTAAAAGATTGATTTGTGTGAGACCCAGAGTCAGTTCTGTGATTTTGTGGCAGGAAAAAATACCTGTATTTTAAAATACTGTTCCAAATAGAATTATTCCAACACACTCTATTCAGCGCGTGGCGTTCTCTTGGGAAAGGAGAACCTCGAAAAGTAGTATTTTCAGGCACGAAGCTTTGTGGATAGGAGTGGGGAGCAGGTAAGAGGTGGGAAGTCCTTTCTGTCTGAATTCCTCTACAGGGCTGTGTTACTAGATCAGAAGCGCCAGGGTGAAGGGGAATGTGGGACACGACTCCGCTTTGCTGGGTCAGCCTTATCTTCCCCTCTGACCCTCTTCCCTATGAAAATGCAGAAGCGTGTGTGGGGGGTGGCAGGGAGAGGGCTGCAAAAACCCTCTCGGTGCGAAGGGAGGCAAAATACCTA
Source organism: Procyon lotor (assembly GCA_028646535.1). NCBI lineage: Eukaryota > Metazoa > Chordata > Mammalia > Carnivora > Procyonidae > Procyon > Procyon lotor. The sequence goes on along the minus strand of CM053608.1, from coordinate 122,161,539 downwards.
TTAAACAGCATTATCTTCATTAGTCTGCAGTTTCAACATACAGCCACACGATGTCACAATTGGATTTTGATTTTCACTGTGCATTTGTCTCCAATTTGTAGATGAAGGCGTTTTCAAAGCTGGAGCAGAGAGGTCTGAGACCCGGGGGGCCGCCGAAGTTCAAGAAGATGAAGACACTCAAGTTGAGATCCCAGTTGACCAGGTAGTCCCCATGTTTTTAAAAATACGGTAAACCAAATGGTCGCTTTTTTTTCTTTCAAGTTTTGGGTTATCTGCTCCAGGCTGTTGCTAACACGTGCTGCCTAGACCCCCTCAGGAGACGGTGGTCGAATGACCCACAGCCCACCCTAGGTCTTCTGAGTATTCCTTCAAAGTGTTTTTAAGTTTTTATTGTATAGTCATGGAAAATGACGTAACTTTAATAAATAGCATCGAAGAGTAAGGTGAATTGGGGTAAGCGAGGCGATGCGAAGAGGGGGCAAGTGTGATCCAGAAAAAGCATATCGGCTGGGGGTTTTCATCTAGGAAAAAAGTCCTTCATTCAGAAAAGCTTTTTTTTTTTTTTTTTTTTTTAATGATGTGATATTCTCTCCTTTAGAGTCCTTGACGTTGTTGTGGTTGGAATTTATTTTTCATAAAAGAATTGCTTATGTTTTTGCTGTGTGTGTATTGATTTTCTTTTTAGGCCAGTGGAACACGATACTTGTAGGAGAGAGAGAATGGGCGTGAGAGTGTGTGTGTGTGTGTGTGTGTGCGCTTATAGAAGGGATGAAGGAGTGTTAGCGTTGGTTAAATGATGCAAGAAATAAGTCAGTTAGGCTTTTTAATACAGTTCAGTCAGATTTCTTACATTTCTGGATAGAGGATTGGAATCGAGGTGGGGAGGGGACATCATAACCCCAGGCCCAAGGGAAGGGGAATTCACTAGGAATTGCCACTTTTCCTGGGACCATTATGTGATAGTCACTTCACAGAAAGCAAATTTCAACCCAACAAGTTCCATAGATGACAATCTCGGTTGTATTTGTCTTAACAGAGGGGCAGCGAAATTGCTGCTAGAGGATTCCACAGGCATTTCCCATAAGCATCGCCTGCCTGATGAAAAGCCTAATGTGTTAAAAATCACACAGATTTCAAAAATCCAATTTATTACCCGGGATTAGCTACAACGAATAATTTTTTCATAAACTCCAGTTATAGGTATTTTTTTTTCCCCCGGTGAGGGAAAATGGAATTTTAAGTCTTCTGTGACGCTGTAATTAAATGTTACAGTTGAAGACAAAGAAGAGTAATCCTCTGTATGTACAGCCCCGAACAGCTGCCCCAAAACAAGACGGATTTATTCCGGAGTCAGAAAGCCAAATATCAAGAGAAAATCAGACCGTGATCACCGAAAGAGAAACTTCTTTGTTAATCACTTGACAAGTTTCAAAATCTGTGGTAGGGGTTTCTTTACTTGTGAGCTTTTGTGTCACGAGGGAAGGGAGCCGAGAGGGGGAAGCAGCTGGTCCCCGAAGGCACCCGAGCAGCCTTGTTTCTCCTGTGACCGGACAGGGTCCAGGGTGCAGGGGTCGCCTGTTGGAATGCGCAGAGGCAGAGGAACCGAGGAAGCAGACCAGGAGAGCCAGGCGGGGTCAGCACACTGACCTCGGTGACCGAAGGCCAGAATTCCTGTCTTCTTCGACCCCCGATAGTAACAGGGTGCGCGTGGTTGGCCAGAGCTGCCCGCAGGCTCCGGTCTCAGTCCTTCTCTCTGTGTCCTGCTGACCTTCTGCTCCGCATCCTCGGCGGCTCTGTTCCCAGGCCCGTGAAGAGCCCAGTGAGGGTGTGGAGAAGTCGGCGTCCAGCCCCACGGTGGCTGAGAACAGCTGTGTGGACGTCCTCCGGCGGTGGTCTTTGTGAAGCTGTTTACTGTGTCCCTGCCAAGTGCCGGGCACCCCGCACTGGGCACTCGTATCTCGTGTAGTTGGGATGCCAGCCCTGAAACACGGGTCTCAGCACCCCTACTTTATGAGAAAGTGAGCTCGTGCAGGTGGGGACTTGCTCGTCCAAGGTTGCACCGTTGGGTAGAGGAGTTTGTCTCTCAGGGCAGGTCTGTCCAGTTTGTGGGTGTTTGAGTGACCTGGGGAAAGAGTATTAAATGCAGAGAGAGAGAGAGAGAGAGAGAGAGAGAGACACACACACACACACACACACACACACACACACACACACCCAACCCCCCTCCCCAAAAGCCAATCATTGGCTGAAGGAAGGAGAACAATTCCTGCACAGGAAAGAAAATGCAGTCATCACATACTACTTGGCTCAGCTATAAATTGCACTTGTGTACCCGCCCTCTTGGCGGTACCTGGTTGATGTCTTTGGACTGATTTCCTATCATCTAAATGGTTCATATTAGAACTTGAGTCGAGGGGCTGTGAACAAGGGTTTGTGTGTGTGTCTGTGTGTATAAATACCACGTGTACTTGGCCCCAAGTAATGTATCTCTGCCTGAAAAGCGGGTCAAGTTTCAGAAGTAAATATTGCCAGGAGCCAGTTCTCTGGATCTCTTGTGTTTCTGCACATCTTATGAGCCGACGCCCAGATTGCCTTTGTTCTGGGCTGTTTTTCTTTTCTTATTTATTCATTCATTGATTTATTTATTTTTTGGACTGTCTTTTCAACGATGTTTGAACAAGCTTAGAAGACAGGGTGGCTTCCTCTGGAACAGTCATTCTCAGCTGGAGGCCAACTTAGCCTCTCAGGGAGGTGGGGCAATTTCTGGGGACATTGTTTGATGGTTTGACCTGAGGCGGTGCCCCTGGCGTCTGGTGGGAAGTGGCCAGGGATTCAGCTCAATCCCTTATAATGCACCCGACAGCCCTCCCAACAAAAAAATCATTCAGTCCTAGATGTTAACAGGACTGGTAGGAGAACGGCTGGCTACCGCAGAGCTGACTGTCCAGTATCGTAAGGGTGACGTCTTCCCTCGGTGCAGGGTCAGGAGGGTTAGTACCCATTATAAAAGATACGGTGCCGTCCAACTATGCTCAAAACTAGTCAAAATTGGGGACTCCTGCATGGTGCAGTTGGTTAAGCGTCCGACTCTCGATTTCTGCTCTGGTCGTGATCTCAGGGTCGTGGGTTCGAGCCCTGCATTGGGCCCGCGGAGTCTGCTTAAGACTCCCTCCCTCTCCCTCTGCTCTTCCCACCCCTGCACATTTGCCTTCTCTCCCCCCTAAAACGAATGAATAAAGATGAAAGAGAAACTAGTCAAAATTGTAAACTTTTAGCACAGTAAAAGTACTCGGAAAAAGAAGATTGGAGTCTTTCCCTGGATGGTGAGCCACTATTTGCATCCCCTGGGTCCCCCTTCCCATTGCTCTGTGGGAGCGGGGTCTCGGGGGAGTGGGTGCTTGTGGTGATAATCTGGCTGCTGCTGTTGTCGTGAGCAGCGAAGTTCTTTGTCTCTGATGCAGGAATCTTGTGTCTTCTGCCACGTCTCTGAAATCATGGCAGGCTAACGAGGAAGCTTGGAAGTAGGGTAAAATTACGGACCTTCCAGAAGCTCTCCTCTTGCCTCCACTGCATGGTGTTGGTGTATTTAAGTGTTTGTCGATGTGGACTCATTCCAGCCAAAAACATGGCTGAACCGTGTCCCAGTGTTCAGACTCTCGTCGTTTTTTAGACGACCCTGGATCTAACTGCTTTCTGAGCCCATGGTTAAACTGGAGAGGGGCACGCTTTTCAAAATGTATTTGGGGAGGCCAGACTGAATATCTGTTCTCACGGGAGAGTTCAGGTCTAACAAGAATCAAGTATTCTTTTAAAAACGAGGTTTTTTTCACATGCACGTTCCCAATGAGTCTGGTTCCTCCTAAGCAGAGGAGCAGGTGCCTGATTAGCCAGGACCTGTGGTGGCACTCTGGTGCTGGTGACTCGTGTCACTTCTAAATGGATGCTTTTCCAGGCGAGGGAGGCAAGAAATGAGCCCGCTCTGTAAGTAAGGATCGGGCAGGAGAACCTGCCGTCTGAGAAGCCCGAGCAAGCAAATAACCGGAAATAGGCAAATAAGCAGTTATATTTTGGATTTTGTTCCATTGGAGAGAAGAGGGCAGAACGTGGGGATAGCAACTTCTGAGTGGTTTCGGATTATTTTATAGCTCTCCTCCTCCATGTGTAGTTGATTTTGGATAGTAAAATAATGAGAATTACAAGATGTTTTTATGCTAAATAGTTTCATTAAATAGCATTTAAGCTGTATCACGAATACTGAAGAAGTGAAAGTTTTTTTTTTTTAATTGGAAGTTGTGATATATACTCTTCTTTATTTAAAACTTAATTAGGTATTAAGTTACACATATATAATAATGTTTCAAGTTTAGCAAAGATTACAGGAGTAGCCACTGCGTTCCTCACTCCTCCCCACCCGCATTCCTGTTCCTCTGGTTAGGAGATAACCCACCGGTTTGAACAACTTGGCTCTTTCTCACAGAGCACACCACTGCATTTCTAAACCCTGCCTCCTTCCCTCCCCTCAGTCTTAATACCTCTGAAATCTTTGGGTCTTGAAAGTGATTGCATGTCATAGTTTAACTGGCATTTTTTTTTTTTTAAGAGTTCTAAGAGATAAAAATTAACAGAGATCCTTTTAAATAGGTGACGTCCCAAATTCGATAAAGTAAGTTTCTTGATACTAGTTCTCAGATTTAGATACCAGTTAACTTGATCTCTGATGACCGTGGAAGGTAGTTGTTTAAACCTCTTGCCGACTCTTCTCCCCCAACCCCCCAATAAGGCCACATACCCACAAACACACAAATACACGATCCTCTCCTTCTTTCTTTCCACCCTCATTTAATGATGATTTTTGGCTTAGTCAATATTTCATCTGTACGTTATTTCTGCTACGTCAGCCTTATTGTTTGGGCCACAGAGCGGACTCTGGTTACATTTCCTTTCTTGGGTAACACTCTTTTCCTCCTTCCTATTTTAGTAATTGCCTTTTTTTATTCGTTTGCTTAGGTTTCTGTGTGGCTGTTACCAAGCCATCCCCAAGCTCTGCCGGGCGGTGGGCTTCCTCCTGGTGTAGGCACGCGTGTGCAGCGACGGTGACGTTTCCCCTCCACCTTTTTTTCTCAAACACCGCAGTCCTCGGCCTCAGGCTGGTTCCGTGTTCTCTGGCTCTGCTTTTTAGAGTTATCCTGGGATTTTTCTTGACCATTATCCTGGGAATCTCCTTCACTTCCTCGGGGGATAGATCTCCTCTCCCTCGGATTCCACATCTTCCTCTTTCTGGATCACACCTTCATTTGTTGTGGAATTCACCCCAAGTGGCCTTCTGGGAAGCAACATCGTGTTTGAGACTTTACATGTCTGAATGTGTCTTTTTTTTTTTTTTTTCCCCACTCAAACTTGACCATAAGGTATGGCTAGGTCTAAAATTTGAGGTGAGATAATGATTTCTCTGAGAATTTTTTTTTTTTTTATAATTTACTCTTTATTGATTAAAAATAAAGGAATCATGCAGCAAAATACAAAGTCAAAAAAAGGGAGAGGGAAGGTCAAATATTTTACATCTTCCATAATCTAGCATATGTCATAAGGAGGAACCTCCATTTACTGATACAGCATTATTCTATCCTCAGATTATTAAATAGTATCAGCTGGCTCTAGGATTTGGTTCAAAACTTAAGCAAAGAACCCAAACAAATCCACTAGTCATTTCGAGTAAGACCATACATTTCACAACTAGCATTGGCACATGTTACCTTGTGCTAAATTAGTCCCTGGCCCCAGGGACCGAGGGATCCTGGACACCTGGAGACAGAGGTGTACCCTGAACCACTGCTCCCGGAAAGGAGCAAGGTCACTCACTAGGTCACGTGCTGTCCAACCTGGGAAGTTTCTGCTCACGTATTCTCTCAGCATCGCTGTGGAAGTCAGCAGAGGGAGTCCCCCATACATCATGCAGAAGTAACACTGTCTTGGGTCTTGGTGTCTGGCTCCAGATTCCCAGCAGGGCAAAAAATGAACTGAAAAGAAAGAGAAAGGCCCAGCCCACTTCTGTTGACGTGCCTGTCCCACTGCAGTTTAAAAGTCGTGGCTGGCTGGGGAAACTGTCTCTGAGAATTTTGAAACCACTGCTCTTGTCCTTTCCATCCAGGAAGGGCAGTTGGGAAGTTTGATGCCATTCTGTTTCCTGAACCTTTGTAAAATAATCCTTTTTGCCTCTTTGGAAGCATTTAGAGTCTTTCCTTTGTTTCTGGTGTTCTGAAAATTTTCTGTTATGTGCCTTGGTGCAGCTCTTTGGACTTACTAGACTGGGTACTCAGTGGGTTTTGTTTTGTTTTGTTTTGTTTTAAGATTTTTGTTAGAAAAAGAGAGAGCATGGGTAGGGGGAAGGGCAGAGGCTCTAATGCAGGGCCCGATCCAGGACCCCAGGATCATGACCTGAACTGAGTTTGGATGTCCTTCTTAATGGGCTTTTGAATTTTGGAAATGTTATTTCTCAGTTCTAGAAAAAAATTACTGAACTATCTTTTTGACAGTTTCCTTCTCCCTACTTCTCTCTTTCTGGAACTCACAAGTATTTGGATATAGGCCTTCTTAGACTGACCCCGTACTTCTCCTGTGTTCCATCTTCATACATTTTTTTACTATTTTCTCAACTTCTTTTAAAATCAAAAAGCTTCAGCATTTATCTTCCATCCATTGATTTTTTTCTTGTCATTTATCATATTTTAAATTTCTAATTTCTTTAATAGTCTCTGAATGTTCATTTTTATAGCCTCCTATTCTTGTTTTATGGATGTGCTAGCTTCCTTTATATCTCCAAGGATTCATCTATTATTTTAAACTTTCTGTTCCTGCAATATCTCTTATTTGTTCTGAGTTTCTTTGTTTCTTCATTTCATTTCATTTCATTTCATTTCACACAGATCACAAGTAGGCAGAGAGGCAGGCAGAGAGAGAGGGGGAAGCAGGCTCCCCACTGAGCAGAGAGCCTGATGGGGGGCTTGATTCCAGGACCCTGAGATCATGACCTGAGCCGAAGGCAGAGGCTTTAATCCATTGAGCCACCTGGGTGCCCCAGTTTCTAGATTTTGATTTCTGTCTCCATATTAGAGGTGTTCCTTGGCTATCTGGTTAGATATTTTTTGTAATTGAAATATATCTGGCCTACAACATTGTATCAACCTAAGGTGTTTGGTTAGATTTTAGATTGAAGCATTAGGGAAACTCTGTATGCATTGGGGAATGCTCCTTGGGTTGGGGAAGTTTCACTGTAGGGTGATTGGTTTTTGCCATTTCCTTGACAGATCTCCATTTCTCATTGTTCTTTCAGGTTGGTCTTTTTCCTTTGAATGGAGTCTTTCAGGGGTCAGCCTGGCTGTGAGCGTTTGGGGATCTGATGGGGATGGGGGCCTGGGGTCTTACTGTTTAGAGATTTGTTTTTCTTGGTTTCCATACGGTGCCCGTGGTGCCCTTGTTCTCAGTGGTGCTGAGTCCGGCTCTCCTGTAGTTCAGCATCTTTAGAGAAGAAACCTCCTGTGTCTCTCAAGGGCAGGGAGGGGATCCTGGGAGTCTCTGTGCTGCTTTTAAAGACTCTAAGCCAGTCCCCCTATTTTTAGTCACACGTACGCCCCTTCTTCAGAGACAGACGGTGCTGCCGGCCCCTCAGCTGTTGGCTCTACTGTTGCCCAGATCTTATGGTTGTTATTTCCTTTCCAGGGCATCTGTGCCCTTACAGGGTCATGTTCTTTTTTTTTTTTTCTTTTTAAATTGCCTTTACTGACAATTTAGAGGGACGTCAGAAGGGAGCTAAGTGGAAAAAAAAAAAAAAAAAAAAAGCCTCACATTTGTTCATCGTGCTGTATTTAACCAGGAATCCCTTCCTCACTAATTCATCACAGGGAAAATAAACTGTCTTTATAGAATCTCCACCAGTGATGAGAAACGGGCAGCCTGTGACCAGATCTCCTCCAAGAGACTCTTCGGCTGGCACAGGGCTCACAGAATCTCCTTAGTGGCCCGGACACTCTCCAGCGCACCCCTGACCCCAGCCGCCATGTTACCAGCACCCCTCCTGGATGACACCCTGTGCCCTTTGCTCAGTCCCCAGAGGCATTTGAGCTTGCGACTCTGCACGTACAGAACATAATGCCGCTTAAAAAAATGTATAGTCAGGACACCTGGGTGGCTCGGTCATTTGAGCATCTGCCTTCGGCTCTGGTCATGACCCTGGGGTCCTGGGATCAAGTCCTGAGTTGGGTTCCCTGCTTAGCGGGGGAGTCGGCTTTTCCGTCTCCCTCTGCCCTTCCCCCTGCTTGTGCTCTCTCTCTCTCTCTCTCTCACAAATAAATCAATCTTAAAAAAAAATCCCTGCAGTCCAACCAGAAAGGAGAGGTTTGAAATCCCAAGGTGCCCACGGACAGTTCTGCTCTCCACGCCCACGCGTGGTCTCACTGCTCCCCCGACCTGCTGCTTACGGGGAATTGGTGGCCACTGGCAGTCTCTCCTCTGACAGGCGAGCTAGACGGAGAGCTTCTCTGCGTTACTTTTCCACGCGCAATAAAAGACACAGAAAGGTAAAGGGAGCTGCCTTTTCTGACCGGACCCGTAGGGCCACTTCCATGGAACGTATTTATGAAAATAAGAATTCTAAGATGTTTAAAACCAGACGGGACCACGTGGGTGCAAGCTCCTTATTTTGCCACCGTGGCCACAAAGCCCTGTCTTCCCACGGAGCCACAGCCTGTTGAAAGGGGGTCCCTGCAGATGCCCAGGGCTCCTGGCTTCCAGCTTGGACCTCTCTCTCTGAACACCTCGAGGCAGGGCCCCTGGGGAGACTAGGGGCTTCTCATTTTCCCACAAACAGCAACACATCCCGTGTGGATGTGTGGAGGGCTCTTCGGCTGAAGCGAAAGGGATCATTGTGTAAACAATATCCCCACCATCCTTCCAAGTCCCATCCTCTCCACAAGTCATGCTCACGTTTGCCGCTGCAAGCCTCGTGCACCCCTGCGGGAGCTGAGATGGGAGTGATCTGGCTTCTTAATTTCCCTGTGCATCCTCAGCAAGGCTCTTTATGACTCATCTCGTTTCTAGATTTGTGTTTACTTGATGGAAATGGTGTTAAACATTAAAATGTAGCCCTCGGGGATTTCTGATGTAAGTGAGAGAAAAATCAACATTTACTTCTAAAGTGAGAAAACTTAATGGAGATTTTTTTTTCCTAATGATGACTAAAATAGTCTCATGCTATCTAAATGTAAGTTTTGGGTGTATTCTGTCTTCCCACATGGGTGTCTCAGGATTGGGGGAGCTTCCTGGGCTTGGGTGAGCCAGACCTCAGCAGGTGGCTGGCCAGAGCCTCACTCGGCTGTGACCCTTGCAGGATCGCATCTGTGAACAGAAACCCCTCCCTTTTTTGCAGGTCATGGTACTTCAAACCACATCGAAATCCTTTTATTCATTCATTTTTCTCTTCCTGTCTGTGAAAGCTGAGAACAGGAAGTCGTACTTTGCTATCCTGAAAAATTGAAACTGAGTTTTTCCAAACACCTCATTCGGCTGGGGTGGGAGATGACTTTGAGTTTCCATGGCAACAGAAATAAAAACAAGTAGGGTGACTTCTGTGTCTGCAACACCATTGCCAGAGCTCCGGGAAATGCCTTCCACCCAGAGCCTGAAACAAACCCTCCCCTTCTTTCCCAAAGCAGGAAGTAGTAAGTGTTACATGAGAAGCGGACTTCATTTCATTACTTTTTGGTGCTGATCTTGGCCATTTCGTTTCTCTTGGGTGCTGATCTTGGCCATTTCGTTTCTCTTGGGTGCTGATCTTGGCCATTTTGTTACTTTTTGGTGCTGATCTTGGTCATTTTGTTTCTTTTTGGTGATCTCCGCTCCCTGGCGGAGCGGGTTTCAGTGCAGACGAGGTGACAGGTGGGATTGCGGAGGAGACTCGGTGGTTAGGGAGGAGAGTACCTTTACTAGAAAGTTCTGACTTGCACCATTCTCTCAGATGGCCAGGGTCTTAAACCTTAACACACATTCCTCAGGGAACTTCAATGTAAATATGACAAATAAACATTTACCTCCAAAGTGGGCAGGATCTCAGCTGTGGTCTTTGTTTCGATGCCTCTCCTGTGTCTAATTTCGGGTGCTGCTGCGGCTGTCCAAGGTGGGATGTGAGTTTAAAGTGCAAGACCTTCGAGCAGCCCCGGCTGTCCGTGAATACCATCCAAGTAATTGACGCTTTCGACATTTCATGACTCATTTCTGTATGATTTCCATATTCCATCCCTCTTCCTCTCACCATGCAGGAATCTCGAGTTAACCTTAGTCACCGCACGCTCACTCTCTAGGAATCTTGAATACTCAGGGCCGTCCCCGCTAGGACGCAGCCAGTGTAATAACTTTCAAACCTTTCCTGACTTGCCATCCAAATCAACCATTATCTCGGACTATTACGAAATAAATAGTGAGATGTGCAGATAAGCGAGTCCAGGCAAAAGGCACGTGGAATACCAACATTGGTGTTTGTATCAAGGAGAGATAGGGAAGCTTTCTAGCGGAACTTTGTAAGAGCGATTGCTTATGATAAATAGTAT
>CM053608.1:122122415-122150441 GCA_028646535.1 Procyon lotor | reverse complement strand
AAGCAAGTGGCCACCTGACACTGTATCCAAGCTGGGCCATCCCCTGGGAAGGAGTGGGCAGCCCAGTACTCACTGCAAGCTCTCCCCAGAAGAGCTCATGAGAATTTTGGCAGCCTGGATGGGGGAGTATACCAAAACTGCTCTTCACTCTTCTGGAAGGAAACAGCATGGGAAGTTCTGCTGGGAAATGCTCAGTTTTTGGGCAGGGGCTTGTGTGGAGTTGTGGAGACGCTAGATTGTTCTGGAAAGTCTTTCCTTCCTCTTTGTTTCCTGTGCCGCTTAGGGTATTTCTTAATCTCTTGTGTTAGATGGTTTTGGTGGGAAAGACAGCCCAACCCAGACTCTGCTCTCGGGGTCCGCCTGTGCAGAGCATCATGGTAACATGGCCAGTGGGACGGGTGCAGCTGAGTTTTTGGGATTCTCTTAACAACAGGAAGAGAAACAGTTTCAGGTGGGAGATGAGCATGGGGACAGAAAATCTACCTCTTCATTTCCCCAGTAGTTACAGATTCTGAGCAGAAGGAATAACACTTTGGTAACATTTTGGAATAGATAGAGCCTCTTGATTAATGAACTTGATTGGGACACAAAAGCCCAGAAAACTGTGGCATCTGTCTTACTCTTCACAATAGGCACGTAGCAAAGCGTCACTTCTTGGGAGGTTGAATACTGAAACAACAAGCTTGCAATCAGAAAGCATTCTTACAGGTTTCCTGATTGTGCCCATGTGTGGGGAGCGATGTCAGAAAGGCTGCTCGGGCAGGGGGAGAGATACCTGCGGGGACTCCTCCAGCCTTTGGTCTGGGCATTGTCTTAATGGTTTTCCAAGAGGGCAGAAACACAGTTTGAGAACCCCACTCTTCACAGAGCTTCTTTGAAATAGCCTCTTCCCTATTACCAAACCTCAAAACTACCTCTGCTCAGCACTAAGGCTCATCTACCCACACACGTCTGGATGTAAACACCTTTGCTTAAAGTGCTCTCTGCGCATAGTCTGTGGTCCTACTTCTGATGCTTATCCTGCCAGGTGATAATCAGAAACTCAGTGCAAACTGTTGCGTGTTAGTTAACCAGGTATCAGATGCTGTACTTTATCTGCATTATCCCATTAATCCTTTATATCCTCGCTAGGTAGCAACTGTGAGTGTCCCTCCTTTACAAGGAAACAAGCTCAGAGGAATTACGTGATTGGCCTCAGTCCATGAAGCTGGCAAGGGGCCGAGCAGAGATCTGAAGTCAGGCCTCTGTACCACCGCTCCACCATATTTCGATGGAAGAGACATGCGAGGGTGCAAAGGGCTAGACCTCACAGGGACTCTCCCGGGCTGCTCTGCTGGTTAGTCTGCCCCAAGAGGTGCTCCTCTAGACGAGACGCCATTGCTTCTGCCCTCGAGACTTAAAATTCCACAACTGTGGGAGAAGGGGGTGAGGCTGCTGTATGGTTTGGGTTGTATTCTTGGGATCATCTTGTCTGGTATTGGGCACTCCCTGCCCGCCTGTCTGGAGTGATGGGGATGAGCGGAATGAGGTTCTGTCACAAGTGAAAGCAAATTGGCTCATTTTCACTTACTCACCCGCCCACTCACGTGCATACTCATGAGTACGTCTTTGAGCCCTTTTCTTCCTGTGGGTGACACACGGTGACGAAAGCCCGGGAACACTGGGGGGGAATTGTCAATTCTGAAGGGCCAAAGAAATAAAAACCATTGCTGTCATTTATACCTTGATGGGCTACCAAGATGGGACCTTGTCTCAGCCCCCAGGATGCCGACCAAGGATCGGCATCTCCCATCCATGCTGGTTGCTTACATTAGGGCTCCTGAAATTCAAAGCCAAACCGTATTTGAGTTCCTACTGTGCTCAAAGGCGCAATCTTACTCAGTCTCAAAGTGCATTGAATGAGGAATCAGTGCTCAGGACCTAGTTTTGCAAAAATGGCAACATTCCCTATATTTTCATTATGTATCAAGGACTCCTTTCCAAGCATAGTCCTTCCTCTGCCATTGGAAGACCACTTTATTCTTTTTAGCAGTTACATAGTATTTCATGACATAATTCCCATCCTATGTTCACTCAGTCCCCTATTCATGGGCAGGTGTATTGTTTCTAACTGTCCCCTTTGCAAACAACGCTTTAATGAAAATCTTTGAACACATGTCAGTGTGGATTTGTGTCTGTATTTCTGTAAGAAGAAAGTGAGATTTTGAGTTGGAGGGAATTTATGTTTTATATTTTGTTAGGTACTGTCAAATTGTCTTCCAAAAATGTTGTACCGATTTATACTTGCTCACACTGTATGTGTGAGTACTCCGCATTCCTGCCAACACAGGATATTATCAATCTGTAAAAACATTTGACAAACTTATGGACAGAATTCATATTTCATTATTTACTTTGTGTTCCTTTTGTTAACAAGACTGTTCTTTGGCTTTTGTATTCTGTAAATTGCTGCTATGTCTTTCAGCTCTTTTTCTGTGGATTGTTGGTATTTTTCTTCACTAAGTTGTAGGAGGTCTTTATATGTTTTGGATGTTAAGATTTGTTTGTTGAATGTGTTACAAGGGATTGCCTCTCTGTATTGTTGAGTCAATCTCCTTTTACGGATGTTAATGGGTATTAATCTCCCCTTCCCAGAAGAACTCTTAGGGTCATCAAATACCCCTTCTTCTTTTGGCATGCCAGATGCAGAATCCTGGCACTGATTTCTACCCTATGGAATGATTGGGAGTCACGGGAATATTGGAAAATATTGGCAAGCTGTCTTTAAGGGCTGATACCTTAACTACCATCTGCTGTCCCAGCTCAACTCAGTGCTCTCTGCAGCTAGAGGAAACATGAGTGTCTCCAAGCTTTTGGATTTCGCCAGGTTTTTGTCCTGGCTTTTTCGACAGCTCTTCCCATGTAGCAGCTCTTTCCTCAGAGAATAGCTCCAGGGAGCTTAGAGGCTCAGGAGAAAAGGCTCAGAAGCAAGCAAAGAGCAGCCGTCTCCAGGACCCAAGACTCCTGGCCACGGTTTGCTTGGAACAGGGGAACTTTGGCCGATAGGAAAGAGAACAGTCGAGTTTATCGCCCTGTCAGAGGAAAGGCTAAGGAGAAGCTGTTGTCACCCCCCCCCCCCCCCCCAGGAACTTGAGATTTGGCTCTTGGAAGTGAGAGACAGGGAGTCATCCCCTCAGGTCCATACGCTCTAGTTCAGGGCCTCAGGCCGACAAGCTTTTCGAGTATCCCCGAGTTTACAGCTAGAGTTTGGCAGAGCTAACCTTCTCCACCCTCACCCCACCAATAAAGCCATTAGTTATTGGAATAACCCATTTTCAGAAAAGTCATTCCTGGGAGAAAGAGACAGCTTTCTCAAGGAAGAGACAGAACTTCGCTTTGACTACAGGAGTGGCTTCTCCTTTGAGAGACGTAAACCCGTGAAGAAAGATTTTTCAGACTTAAGACAGGCAGAAAAAGTCCCCCAAGCAAAAAGGGGCAAGTGCCCTTATTCTTATCAGCTCCAGATTCCTGCTAAGAGAAAAGAAATGACATACAAGGTTTAAGAAGGACGGACCTCCTGGCAGTTAAGTCACATAGACTGGGGGGATCTGGGAACCCTGAACTGGTCTTGTGTTGCTCACCTGCCAAATTAGGTCTTTTATGTTTTTTAATTGAGAACTGATCAACACAAAAGAAAACTTATGGATTTTTGATGAATTTTGATAATTATACACACTTATGCAGTTACCACCCAAAATAAGATATGTAAATCTTCCATACCTTTCAGCGAGTTCTCTGTGTGCTTTGTACTCTTGACAACTTTCTGACTTCTATCACAATGTATTAATTTTCCCTGTATTTGGGATTTCATATAAGTGGAATCATGCCATACCTATGCATGTGTGCCTGGCTCCTTTCACTCAACATAACTTGAGAATCATTCATGCTATTTCATATGTTAATAGATCGGTCCTTTCAATCACAGAGTAGCATTACATTACAGGAAGATACCTCAATTTATTTATCCATTCTCCCGATGATGGACATTTGGGTTGTTTCCAGTTTGGGCTACTATGAGTAAGGGTGTTATAAACACTCTCATACAAGTCTTTTGGTGGACATGTATTTTCATTTCTTTTGGGCACCAGAGTGGGCTGTTTGAGCCAAGTGTATATTTAGCTCCATCAAAAACTTCCAAACAGTGACACCTGGGTTAAAGGCCAGAGGGTTAAAGCCTCTGTCTTCTGCTTGGGTCGTGATCTTGGGGTCCTGCGATTGAGCCCCGCATGGGGCTCTCTGCTCAGCAGGGAGACTGCTTCCCATCACCTCTCTGCCTGCCTCTCTGCCTACTTGTGATCTCTCTCTGTCAAATAAATAAATAAGATCTTAAAAAAAAAAAAAAAAAAGGAAGAAAGAAAACCTTTCAAACAGGTTTTCCAAAGTGGTTACACCAATTTTTTAATCCCACCAATAACATGAGAGCATCCCACGTGGTATTTTGAGCCGTTTTGAGTTGAGCCCTTCTAGTGGGTGTGAAGTGGTATCTCTCTGCAGTTTGGCAAGTTGGAATTAATGTCTTAATTTTCAGTGGTGAGCTCTCTGTCCATATCCGTGTACCTTTCCCTCTTTCCATGTGTGTTGGCTGTCCTGCAAGATTTGAAATTCCGTGAGGGCAGAGGCCCTGCCTAATGGACCTTCCCGAAATTCTGGACTACACCAAACACAAGGGTAGGGGACAGAGTGGCCACTTGATTTCTTGTTGGTTGATTTCTTGATGCTAAGAAACGCGTGCAGCTTGTTCTGTAAGGAGGACAGATGAGAAGGGCTGTCGTCACCAAACGCTTTCCAAAGGCTTGCAACTTCCTTGGTTTCCTTGGAGGCAGTTCTCAGATATCTGAGGAGAGACTGACTCTGGTTTCCATCTCCCCCCTCCTCATTCTCTCTCTCTCTGACAATGAGGTAATTAGGGCTTCTTAGCACCTGCTGGGTGTGGGTGGCACTTTGATATGTCTGGGCTGTTCAGGAACAGCAAGTTCAGAGGGCAGAGAAACAGGTGAGCTGGGATCTCATACTGGTCAGCTTCCCCTTTCTACCTCAGTTGGCCTCCTCCCCGCATTTTAACTCTGATCGGTGTTGTGTCATGTGAAAATGGATCTTTTTTTGGATTTTTAGAGTTTTTTGTCCTTTGACTTGAATATATTCTTATGAAAAAATGAAATAGGTAAATAGATATATAGATAAATAGATAAAGAAAAAATAAAGATAAATAAAGAATGAAATAGTTAAAATGAAATAGAAAAATGAAATAGATAAATTCTTCTTGAAGAAAGAAGTCTACTGATAACCTGAAAATTTGCCGAGTTTTCAATAGTCTGACTATTCTGCAATAGTCACAAATTGCAGGATGACTTCTTTCACCGTCTAAATGTTGTATCAGAGAATCCTGTGAAGCTCTTTTCTTTGTTAGAAATCAGACCTCTTCCCCCATGAGAATAGTGGGGAGCTTGGTACAGCAGAGAGAATCTCAGTCAGGACTCTAGTGCAGGCTTTGGCAGGAGGTCTTGGGACAAGGTGCAAACCTCCCAACTTCCGTGGCTTGCTGTCAGAGGAGGTCATCAAGAAGAGGACGTGACTGCAGGTTGACCAGAGAGCTGTCCACCGGGCTCCACAGTCCCTCCCCTGCCCCTGAATGTACCACCATTCCCACAGTGGGGACCATTTTCAAGGACACAGCCTTGAGAGTAAGGCGTTGCTGGGACCATACGGACTATATGTGTGTCTGTATAAACTTTCAAGGTTCTTGAGGGCAGATGGGGAGGTCTCCTGACCAGGGGGCCACGGAGAACAAACCTTGAGGGTAGGTTCCTTTGTGTATTAGAATCACCCCCACCCACCTGCAGAGCCGGGCTCTTTCTTCCATCTCCCTGCCCTCCGCGTACGAGGGGCCGGTTTCAGATTTCATCTGGGAAATCCCTGAGAGTCCCTGAGGTTCTGAACCAAAATTTATGTGTCAAACCCCTAATCTGACAGTTGTGAGGGGTTCAGAGATTTGGGAAAAAAAAAAAGACACCGAGGAAAGACGTTAAAGTCTTCTGCATCGCTTTCTTTAATTGACTTGGGGTAATGCATATGGAGTACATAGAGAGTCAATACTTCCTGTTCTCCTGTATCTACCAGCAGATGCTGGCTGTGTGACTTCTGTGGGCGGGCTTTCTGCCAGGTGCTGCGCAGGCGTCTGTGAGCCCCACCAGCCTTGTGCCGGGATTTGCGGAAGGAAGTCCGCTAGTGTGGCCGTGACCGGCAGGCAGGCCACCAGGGCATTCCAGGGAGCTGGTGATGGGGTGGGTTGGGGCAGATCCTGGCCACAGGAGGATCACTGTTTGAGCCAGAGGGAACACGGGCGTGAAAGGTTAGAGATGGGAGAGAGGGGTTGCTCCAGGACCTGGAGTTTATTATAGCTGCAACACGGAGATGGGAGGGTGGTGGTGGGGGCAGCAGTGAGGGATGGAGCTGCGGCTGCAGGGGGAGGTTAAGGCACGTGGGCCCTCGTAAGTCATCTTAGGGAGTATGTCCTGCATCTTAAGAGCAATAGGAATCTCTTGTATGGTTTTAAACAGCAATAAGATAATCAGACTTGTTTTTTAGCAAAATGTCTTTGGGTTGCTCCGTGGAAGTTGGGAAGGTGTGAGGCTTCCTGTGGGAAGACTCCCTGGCAGAGGTCGGGATGGGGGGGCTGGAGGCTGGGGGGAGAAATGGCTTTGAGAAGTCATGCGGTTCCTGAGGTCCTTGCCTGATTGCCTCCGTAAGTAATGTGTTGGCCGGACGACCCAGGAGGACGTGGAAACGTTGGGAATCCAAATGACCTTCTTTAGCCCCCTGTGGTGCCATTTCTGAGCTCAGAATCAATAATTTAGGGCCGAGCGAGACTTGATAAAATCAGTGAGAAGAATTCCAGGGTGCATCTGACTGTGTGATCTTCTGAGTGTGCGGGCAGCATGCTAATTGCCGTGCCCCTGCTTTTCCAAGCCCTGTGAGGCCGAAGAGCGAAAGAATTTATCCCTGTGAGAAAAATGAGCCAGTGTTTCAAAACAATCCGTTTTCTCGGAAGTCTGTTGCACCCTAGATCATCCTGCTCTGTGTGGAGGGGACAAAACCCACTCGAGACAGCCAGTGGTGATACCCCTGGTCTACTGTAGGGCTGCTCATCCCGGGCTCCATGGATGGCTGGTGATCACGAAGCTTCCTGCTTTTGTTTTGCTGATCATCAAATTGTCTGTTAAAATATGCCTCTCCTCTCATCAAAGCTGTTGTGTTGTGCTCTCCTTGATGGTTTCGGCGTGAGAGCCAGGTGCCCAGTGGAAGTCCGCAGGCTCATTGCATGGAGATGGATGCAACTGACCGATGGCCAGCAAGAGCTTCTGGGAGAATTGGTTTCCCAGGGAAGGAAGGAAGACAAAAGATGATAACTTGGCCACCTGTAGTTTAATCAAGGGGGTTGGTAGGCTGCGTTGTTGGCCCCAAGGTCAGAGCCGAGAGACCCTTCACATCACCAGAGCACATTGTCAGCTGGAACTGTGGGCCATGACCTCTGCCTCCTTCCTGCAGCCACAGTCATGGCCATATGGAGGAGGGGACCCCCACGCCTGGCCGTGAGCATCACTCCTCGCTTTGCAACCACAACCCACTGTTGAAGTGCCCCCTAGGGAGAACTGCCCCTCTAGCTCCCAAGCCCCTGACCACAAGGCTGGCCCTGCCCTCCTGCAGATCTTCTAAAGCTGACTCACTGGGTTTTGGTCCTACTTGACCTTCTTGACCTTCTGGGCACAGAACTTCACCTGTGTCTTTGGAAAACGTTTCTCTCCTCTTTCACATTTGCATGTCTCTGAGACTTTGGATCTGACGTACCCACAGCTGCTGAATTTCATTCTCTGCTGGGTTTATGTCTAACTGACCCTGGAATGTTGACTCTTCCAGTCTGCCCTTTAGAGTGTGTGTGTGTGTGTGTGTGTGTGTGTGAGTGACAGACACATGCATAATGATAAAATAAGAAGGAAAGCCATTAGAGTTGGTAATGTAGATGCTCGCTGGAGTCACTCTGGCTTCTGAAGGTCACCTGGAATTCACTTGAACCCTTGTTCCTCCAGCCTCCAGCCTCTGTGGAGGACTTCGGGATGGATACTATGGAATGGGCTGTTTCCCTTTTTCCACTCTGCATATCTGTTCCTCCTAACCATCCAGTTCCCTGGCATTGTCTTGGCCTTGGCACCCTGTGTGTGGGTGACTCTTGCCTCTCATATAATTCCCTGTTGGATGCCTCCTGGTATGCTCTCGCTCCTAAGAATGCCATCCCCACAGGGTGGAGAGGGAGCTCGACTTAATGGAAGTTTCAGAGTTATTAAGGGAATTTCTATTACAGCTTTGCAAGTCACTCGCATCAAGGGAACATAGCCTACTGGATTTTAAAAGTCCTTAGGGGAGACTGTTCAGGAATTTCTCATTGGCCTCTCCTCCCAGACTCCTCTACTTACTTTGTTAGTTGCTTGAGCCAGCTGCTAGCTAATTCCGTTGCTCCTTGTTTTTCTGCCTTTGGGGGCTTACCTTTCCTATTCAGAGAATCTAAGGAGAGTTCTCTACATGCTGGAGCCTTCCAGGGCTGACTGTAGAGAGCTCTCCATTAAGTGTTCAGGAATTGGGGGCTTATTGGCCACAGTAGGAGTCTTTACACCACAGAAATTGGCAAATGCCACAAATCTGTTGCTGGTGTTGTCTGTGTGCTTTTGGGCTTTTCCGGAGTGTTGTTAGTGGCCGACCACCATCTCAAAGCTTACTTCATGGAGAAACGTCCTTTTATTCTCTTCCCACGCAGAAATGGCTGTTTTAGGTTGTGATATTTTTCTCTTCAAACACGGGCTGACGTAAACCGTGTTTGTGGTTGAATCTGCTGCCAAGAGACCTGTAGAGAATGTGCTGGGAGTTTAGATCTGGACACGTCGGGGCTGCTGTTGGTGTGAGGACAGACCAGGTCTGTTTCCCCAGTTAAGTCTTCTGTGCAGAGGTCGTGGGGTGGGTGGTGATGGCAGGGACAGGCTCTTCAAGAGGCCATTATGAAGCTTAGAGATTTAGCCACATCCTGTTTCTGTGGGAGAATAAAGGTAAAGACCAGGAAGGGAGGGATCCGTAGAATGAGCTTTGGAAGCCAGGCCCAAGGGCTTTATCTTCAGTACCTGGGCCAGTGGAAAACAGGGACAAGACTGGCCAAAATGGAATTTACCAAGGTTTTTTTTCTTGTGAATTGGCCCAGGACAGCTTGGGGTGGGAGGGCCACTTTTGTGGACAGCTGCAACTCTCCCAAGCCTGCCCCCTTCCTGCCCTCTTGGGCTGTTTCCTTTAGTTCTTCTTCGACCTCAGACGAGACGAACAGAGCTCATGTTTTCTTGTTGCTGGACTCATGCTAAATAATTCACTAGTGTTTCCAAATGAGACTTAATTGTTTCATTTCTTCATGATAAATCACTGAGAGGAAAATTGCTTTAATAGAAAACCCAATTAAAACCCTCTGCCAGTGGCTGCAGGGTCCCTTCAGTGGAAGATTAACATTGTTTGGCCTTTGACTCTCACCTAATGGATGTTAACCCCTGCCCCGCGGACTCCAGCGTTCGTGCAACGTTAGTCTGGGACTGCAATGAGATTCTGCGACAGGATGTCACTTCGTGGGGAGGATGCTGACCTGAGATGGTGACACTCGTCTTGTCCCTGGACCACAGATTCCTCCTCTGAAAAGGGACAGGGTTAGCCTGGTGTCGGTGAGTGCACCAACCCTGGGGCGTCAGTTCGATCAAATTTTGTGAAGTTGAATCTGTGCTTACTTCGTGGCCCCGAAATTCAAATTCCCGATACCTATTCTAGAGACAGACTTATACGCATATGGATGGCAAGGAGACGCGCTGTTTCTTTCTTTCCTTTTTTTTTTTTTTTTGTAAGATTTACTTGACTATTTATTTTGAGAGGGAGAGAGAGACAAAGAGAACGTGTGAGTGAGGGGAGGGAAGGGGCAGAGGGAGAGGGAGAAGCAGCCTCCCTGCTGAGCATGGAGCTCGACCTGGGGCTTGATCTCAGGACCCTGCGATCACAAGCTGAGCTGTAACCAGGAGTTGGAAGTTTAACCCACTGAGCCACTCAGGTGCCCTAAGCCAGAGCAGCTCCAAGCACCCTTCTAACTCCAAGAGAAGGCAGCAAATTGTAGATAGGACAGGCAGACCCGTGACTTCCTCTCTGTTAGACTCAGCTTTCTCATCTGTAAATGGAAATAATAATGCATGGAGGCTTGTTTTGAGCTTCAGATGAAATAATGCCCACAAAGCACCTTGCACAGTGTCTGACCCAAACGTTTTCAACAAACACCGTTTATTGAAAGTGTTCATCTTAAATTTTAATTACACAAAAATATATTACCCCTGCAAAAAATATTGCAATATTACAGAAAGGCCAAAGTGTCCTTCAAGCTATTCAGCCTTTCCAATCTCATTCTTAGCCTCCTACAGCACTATTGGGAGGTAGTTACTCCTGCTGCTTGCATGTGTGTGCATGCATTTGTGTCTTCCCTGATCTTTTGCTGGGCATTGAAAAAATATATATATATTATACGTATACACACACCCATATATAAATATACATGTATTATATATATATATATATTTTTTTTTTTCTTCCTCTCTCTTTAGAAAATACATCTGGTATTATTCTGCAGCTCCCCTCCCCAGTATGTTTTCAAGATTTATCCAGGTTAATAGGTTGGAATAACCTCCTTAATTTTAACTACGTCAGAGTCCTGTATTATGTGCATCTCATATTAATAAAAACTATTTCCCTATTGATATTTGGGTTAATTCTGGTTTTTCACTTGCACAAGCAGTGTGACAACAAACACCTTTCTGGCTCACTCGTGCAAGTAGTGCACTAGGGGAGCTCTCAGGAATGAGCTATGTAGGATCGTAAAGTACGTGGATTTTTTAGCTTTGGCCAGTTCTGTACACTGATCAGGAAGGTGGCTATGCCAGTTTAAGTAATAACCACAACACGCGCGAGACATCTTTTCCCTAGTTTCTTGTCAAACTTGTCATCACCTTAAAATTTTTTGATAATCTTGGGTGTGAGAAAAGAAAATGTATATCAGGGGCACCTGGGTGGCTCAGTGGGTTAAAGCCTCTGCCTTCGGCTCAGGTCGTGATCTCAGGGTCCTGGGATGGAGCCCCACATCGGGCTCTCTGCTCAATGGGGAGCCTGCTTCCCCCTCTCCCTCTGCCTGCCTCTCTGCCTACTTGTGATCTCTCTCTCTCTCTCTCAAATAAATAAATAAATAAAATCTTAAAAAAAAAAAAAGAAAATGTTTATCATTTGCAGGTTTAATGTGCTAATTACCAATGGGTTTGAGGATCCTTTCATATGTTTATTGGCCATTTATATTTCCTTTTCTGGTATTTGTCTGGTAATATACGTTGCCCATTTTTCTACTGGCTCGTTTGACTTTTTTTTTTATTGGTAGGGAATACTAATCCATTGTTCCCTATGTTGCAAATATTTTATCCCAATTTCAGTTTGTGTTTTGATTCTGTTTATGGTGTCTTTTGATAAATATAAGTGTTAAATTTTGGTGTAGTTACATTTGTCATTCTTGTTTTTTTAGCATAAGGAGAACTTCCGTTGCCCTCAAAGCCACAGAGATATTGTCTACTATTTTTTATCACTTTCCTAGATACATATTTTATTTTCTGTCTTTAATCCATGTGGAATCTCCATATGAACAAATTTTATTTTGTTTCAAAAGGAAATCTATTATTCCCAGTATCACTTGCTCACTAATCTGCTCTTTCTTCAAGTGTCACTTTTGTGAAATATGAAATTCCTAGCTATATATGAATCTGTTTTAGCTTTCAACTTTCTTGAAATAATCTATTTATTCCTACACTGCTACCAGGTAATAACTGTAATTTTTAATATGTTCTGACACCAGAAGTGCTGGACCCAATTCTGTTCTCTTATAGAATTATCTTGGCTCTTCTGGCCCATTTGCTCTTCTGAGTGAATTCCAGAATCCGTTTGAATGTTACGTGAAGACACTCAACTGGACTTTGGTTGCAATTATATTGAATGCATGGGTTCAGTTTGGGAGACGTGGTAACAGGTAGCCATCAATGAGGATGACAGGGATAGCTCTCTGATTTCCACCAGAGCATTTTCTGGAGTTCTGAACGGGGTGACCTGGGACAAAGAAAGATTACAGTGTTAGCAGTGAGTCATCCTCTCTGTTTATTCTTTCTCTCCTCGGAGCAGACCTTTTCCCTGCATGACGTCACTTTAGAACACAGCGCAGATGAGATCCAAAGAGACCACTGATACAGGAGATCGCGCATCGTTCCTGTCCTCTGGGGGTGATCCTTACACACTCTGATTCAACACCTGTCCTGCTCACACATTTCTTGAGGATCGTCTAGGACTCAGGAATCCAGGGTTCATTCCAGGATCTCACCCTGTGAGTGAGACCAGCTACCCCATGGGGGCCCCTTTGAAAGGTGATAGCTTTCGTGTGAAAGCAGTGGTTCCTCTGGTGACTGTTGTCCGAAAACACATATGATGAAAAAAATGCTACTGTGAGTGAAGTAATTTTTTTTTTTTTTTAAGGTTCATTGAGTTAGGGGCGCCTGGGTGGCTCAGTGGGTTAAAGCCTCTGCCTTCAGCTTAGGTCATGATCTCAGGGTCCTAGGATCGAGCCCCGCATCGGGCTCTCTGCTCAGCGGGGAGCCTGCTTCCCCCTCTCTCTCTGCCTGCCTCTCTGCCTACTCGTGATCTCTTTCTGTCAAATAAATAAATAAAATCTTTAAAAAAAAAAAAAAAGGTTCATTGAGTTATTTGAGAGAGAGAGAGTACTCGCATGAGTGGGAGGGAGGGCAAAGGGAGAGGGAGAGAGAGAATCTCCAGCACACTCCCTGCTGAGCCTGGAGTCCAGTGTGGGGCTCGATCCCATGACCCTGAGATCATGACCTGAACTGAAATCAAGAGTTGGATGCTCAACTGACTGAGCCACCCAGGTGCCCCTCTTAATTCTTAAATGTGATTTAGTCATTTGCAAAATAGATGTATACTGATGAAACATGTTCCTTCAGCGATAGATGGTGCTCGATGTCCACAAGGATTGGAGAGCCACTTATTTTGGCTGATAGGGAACTCCCCGTCTCAACTGGATTTACTTGAAGACCAAGGCCAAGCTCATGTAATCTCATTTTTTGTCCCATCCTTTTATACTCCTGGGAAGTTTTTCTTTCTCTCTTCTTTTCTTTTTTAAGATTTTATTTATTTATTTGACAGAGAGAGAGAGACAGTGAGAGAGGGAACACAAGCAGGGGGAGTAGGAGAGGGAGAAGCAGGCTTCCTGCTGAGCAGAAAAGTGGGGCTCGATCCCAGGACTCTGGGATCAGGACCTGAGCTGAAGGCAGATGCTTAACAACTGAGCCACCCAGGTGCCCCTATACTCCTGGGAAGTTTTCTAAACTAAAACCTATCTTCAAAATTCTCCAAACCTTTAACCTGTTCAATAGTTTACAAGTTCACAAAGTGGTGAATATTTTCTTCTCCTATATCTAGGTGATGGGTACGCAGTATATTAAGAAAAAACACATTAGCCATTTGACAAAATGGACTAACCGTCCACAGGTAAAGCAGCATTCGTGGGTACACTGATCACTGTGGAGAATAATAACGGCCCCCACCTCTCAAGGTTACGGTGCAAAACAAGTGGGCTGATACATGAGAAGCCATTTGTAAGCCCTAAAGCTTTATACAGATGCTGTGTGGCTCAGTAGGAAGTTACACAGGAAATAACCGTCTTAGCTCCTGCCCTTGAGGCATTTAAAACCGGCTCAGATCTAGGTGGAACAATTAAGGAGAAATTGCAAGGTGACATGGAAGCAAGCTCCTGCCAATAACGGGGGTGCTGCACCGAGAACCAGCTCTGTCCCTGCACAGGGGCAACAAGCCCTGTTCTGTCCCCAGCAAAGGTAGGCTGCTTCTCTGTGGCAGCCAGCCCTGCGCCTTCACCCCTCTCTCCTCCTCTCCCTTTGCAAAGCTCTCCTTCCCCTGGAAAACTTCCCAGGCTGAGCCTCCCGGGTCCAGGGGTACAGGGGGGCCTCTCTCCCTCTAACAGCTCCTTTGCCCCAGTGACTTTCCCCTGCTCCCACAGGGCACTAAGATTCAGCCCGTTCCGCTGGCATTCCTGCGACTTGGGCTCTGTGGTAGGTGACGCCCATGAAAACAATGTCGCTGAGAACCCACAGCAGGCTTTCTGTCCTCCGCTCCAGGTCGAGCCTTGTGTTTTCATCACTTTATGCGTTATGCTTGCCTTTTGAAATGCAGAGTGCAGGTACTCACTATTCTTTCATCTGAGAAGGTCCTGGGCTGCTGGGAGCTATTCGCAGATAATTAATTTGTTGGGGGAGGGGAGGCAGGCTTGCCAAGTAGGAGCAGAAAACTCCAAACTCACACCTCATCTAGCAGTTGATTAGTTCTTCAAATGACCATGAATAACATAAAAATGGGGAGGGGGGAGTGGTAGGGAAGATCGACCGACAAATGAGGCTTTACTGCCAAGCTTGACACATTCATACTTTTTGTTTCTTTGAGGGTGGTAGTTTCCCCCTGTAAATGAATCCCCGTGGCTACATCAGTCCACTGGGTAAATAATTGTGCTGCCTGCCTCGTGGGGGCAAAAGGAAAGGTTTGCTTTCTTCTTTTCTTTTTGTTTCATTTTTTCTTTTCTCTCCTTCCCTTCCCCCTTTCCTCTTCCCTTTCTCTTCCCTTCTGTTCTTTCTTTCTTCCTTCTTTCAGAGAAATCCATTCTTTAAACCAGCTGTAAATTAAAGATTACACGAACAAATGTTCTAAACTTGACGTTGGGAGATGTGGTCTGATGACAAGAGAGAATAATTGAAACCTGCTGGAAAACCCAGGCCATTCTTTGGTGAGGTAGATGGGCTGTCCTTCTGGGAGTCTGGTTGATGGACAGCCGGGAAGTATCAAGAGCATAACGTTTGTGAACCTTGTGAGTGAAGCTGCCTGGTGATACTTCTGTAACAAACCCAACACATGCTGGCCATTTAGTATCTGCTAGTTTCCTTCACCCTGTGTAAGTCGCCATTGATTTGAATAATAAGTAATAGAGTGGTTAAATTTTGTAAAGTTTGCAATGACTTGTTTTGGAAGCAGTTTTTAATATCTGGAGCTACAAGGGGAAGGTCGTCTCTCAGTGACTATGCTTCTAGTCCACCTGGTTTCATGAAATAAATGTGCCTGGGAAGTTGTATAAGGTTAATGTTTGCAAATCACATTATGGTTTACATGCATTAGGAATATTCTTCTGTTAAAGATGTCCTAGAGGAATCCTTTTCTTTGGGGATGGGAATGAAAACATAAGTTTGGCAAATTCTCATTTTGTTGTCTCACTTACGGTTTTCTTGGTTATTCAGTTCAGCTAGCTTTAAATGAGCAGCTTGAGTGCTAGGTGTTTTTGCACACTCAGAACATGTCGTCTCATAGAATTCTTTCAGGAACCACTTTGTTTGTGTGCGTTGTCAGGTTTGAATCGGCGGAGGGAAAAGAGGAGCCAGGTGAGTTTTAATCGAGGCAAGCTTTAATGGAAGCGCTCTTGGGCGAGGTTCCTTGGTCCCGGGTTAGGACAGGACCAAGGAAGCGCACTGAGGGCAGGGCTGAGGGGTTTTTAATTAGGGGCCTTAGGGTGTGGAGGGTTTGCTGGTATCTTATGGGCTGCGGTTTAGGTATATGAGGGATACAAACTACACCGATCAGTTGTCAGCTCATTATACAGAAAAGGGATGCAAAGTTGACCAGTCAGATTGTCCCTCATCATTGTGGGGTGATCTGGAAAGTCTCTGAGACAGGAGGCCCCATGGCAGGAAATCCCGAGCCACCATCTTGTGAAACTCGGTGGCTGTCTTGTCCACTCTCGGTGTCCCTGGGCCCACCAGCCTAACATGCATAAGGGTCCAGTGTCTAGTGACTTGCTCAAGTCTCACAGAGTTAACAGGGGGCACAATCAGGATTTGAATCCGGGATTCTCTCACTGTTATCCTGACCAGCCACCAATGACAAGATCTGAGATTGCTACCTTTTCTCTTCACTGAGCAACCTGACACTTGGAGGAGGGTGTTATTTTGGGACACTTTCTAAACTTCTCAGAGTTTTGGTCAACTTACCTGTAAAATGAGGATAATAATACCTGCCTCCAGAATGCGCATAAGGATTGGAGAAGATTAGGTCCCAGCCGCATAAAAGGCAGTCCTTAAATGTTAGCTGCTCTTACTGTCCTCAGTCGTAGCGGTAGAACTTACATAGATCTTTGTGTGTCAGCCTTGACTGGAGAATCCACAGGAATGGGGGGGACACCTTGTTCACCCAGGGACATTTCTGTGGGGCAAGTAGGATGTGCTGCCAGTGATATAGTTATGTTGGGTCATAGAATCATAGCAAATGTAATAGATTTTCAAATTCATTAAACCTGCTTAGATTTCCCTGTCCCCTATCCATTCACAGAACCAAGGAGATGCCTTTCATCATGTTGACCAGGAGCCAAGGGAAAGGCTTATTAACCTTTCAGGTTCTGACCCTGCTACCCTGCAGGTGTCATGAGCTCCCCTCCTATCTCCAGCTTGGGGGTTCTCATCCTAAATGCTCTCCAGGGTAATGTCACATTCTCTCTCAACTCATTTTGGATCACGTTTCATACTCGTAGTCTAGATTAAACTAGATTCCTTGTTATTTTTCCCATGTGTTTGTTAGTTAGGGCACTTCGAACATGTGTGCCTCTTTTGAAAATAGAAGTATTTTTTGTAACCTGTATTCTGATTTCCAGATAGTAGTAAGTCTTGGAACAACAGGAAGTGTGCTCTAACCAGAAACATTTTGCACCTGCTTTCCACGCCAGGGCAGGGAGAGAACCACATGTCGATCTTGAACACTGAGGAAGAGGGCTGAAGGAGGAGCTCACCAGGTCCGTGTCTTACTGGAGGAAGATCCCTGGGGGTGGAGGTTTTGGAATCTTCTTTGTATCCACAACAGTGCCTAACATGGTGCCTAATGTGATGTCTGTCCCGGAGTAGTTGCTCAATAAATACTCCCTGAGGGGAGCAGATCAATTGTCCCAAAAATGGAAAGGGGAGCTAGAGGATTTAAGCAGCTCTCAGATGTCCCTGGACCCCCGACATAGGGGATTACTCCTTAAACTGAAATGCCCTCTACTTCCCTGCCTTCTCTCCTTTTTGAATTCCTCTCTGGTCAGGTGTCATCTGCTCTCTGAAACTTTCCCTGATCTTCCCAGGTAGAATTAGTTCCTTCTTGTTCTTTTGTTTTCTTTTCCAAACCATTGACCCAGGAGTCTCTAAAACCACAGTTCTGATTTGGCTTTGGACAGACCTGATCTCAAGTCCTAACTTCAGGAATTATCAGCTGTGGATTCCCAAGTCACTTCTCTGTATCTCGACTTCTGCGTGGGTATGGTGAGGATAATAACACTTAACTCATCAGATTAGCAGAAGGATTTAAACACCATCCCTGTTTTCATGTATTTTTTTTTTTTTTATCATACCAGAACCTTCAAAATCAGAAATCTGGTTTCTCTTTATTTCTGTAGCACATACTTCAGTGCTAGGCATTTAAGAGAGTCTTGAT
The DNA here is from genome assembly GCA_028646535.1 of Procyon lotor. NCBI lineage: Eukaryota > Metazoa > Chordata > Mammalia > Carnivora > Procyonidae > Procyon > Procyon lotor. The sequence continues at coordinate 122,132,729 of CM053608.1, read as the reverse complement.
AACTTGTGTGTGTGTGTGTGAAAAATATAAATGGATGGATGTGGTGGTAAAAATTGTTACATAATAATTACAGAGTACCCAGCCTATGTCTGGCATACTTCTAAGTGCTTTGCATATATTAACACATTAACCACATCACAATAGCAATAATGGGTGTCATGAAATAGACTATTATCTCTTCCCTGAATGCAGAGCTAAAATGGTAAGAATGATGGTGTGTGTGTGTGTGTGTGTGTGTGTGTGTGTAGGAGAGAATGAGTGGGAGGGGGAACAGGATGAGGATTTATTATTGCAGAAGTCAGGTCTCAACCCACATTGCTAAGTAAGGGAAAATTCTGTCCATTGCCTTTTATTACTATTTTCCTTTTGCCGCTAGAGTTTTCTAACCCTGTTCCCTGAGGTTGCTTAGCCATGCTTGCTTTCTCTGAGAGGACCCATGGAGTAAATGTGTTATCACAGTTTATCTCTGTTGTGTCCTTCCCTTGGTGCCCTGATTGGTGACTGGTGGCTGAACGTGATAAAGTCAAGTCACAGTGGTCATGGCTGATAGTGGCAGAAATCAGAGATGTCTTTTCCGTATTGCGTGCACGTTGGTACTCGTCTCCGGTGCTTAAGTCTAAAACAAGGAACAATTTCTGGAGTATCTTCCACAGAGAGTCTCAGCATCTCTAATAGCAAAGGGAATTGAAGAGCTTAAAGTGGGGATAGAAGTGGGAAAGTATGTGTTCAGTTGGTATTGATTCCGCAGCTTAATGAAGGAAGTCCAAGAAAGAAGACCAGAAACGAGTGGAGGGCAGCTCGTGCCTCAGGTGTGAGGTCCTGAGGAGGAGATGGAGTTCTATTTCTGTGGCTGAGCCCTGGATTACTGTTAGCCGTAGTAATTACAGAGGCGCTGCTTAATGCTTCCGAAGAGCAGTTGAAGATCTGTGAACATCGCTACTTGGACAGCAATACCTGAAAAAGTTCTATTTAATTCTTAATTGGGTTTATGCTGCATTGAACAGGCATGGTATTTAATGTCTCTGAGGTGAGAGCTCTAATAATCAGCATTTTTTTTTTGCAAGGACAACACAATACATATTGTACAAACCAAGATTCGATTAGACCAAAAGTCTGGATTTGGCTTGAAGGGTTCAGTGTGACTTTTAGGTATTACCAATGCAGTGTCCGTGACCCTTGAAAGATTAAAGATGATGTAACAGGTTTTTGGCATAGGTAGTAAATGTACATTGGTCTTCCCAAAGGGCTCACTAAAACCTAGGAAAAGCACGTGCCATCTCAAATACCCAGTTCTTAATGCACCTGAAATGCTGCCTTGCACACATCACCTAATTTCTTTCTTTCAATTTTATGAGTTTGTAAAATCAAGATTATACACTAAAGACCTGTCTCCCCTGCAAATATAATATTCCTAGTCATTCCTTCATGTTCTGTGGAACTGTAAAATCCACCCTCCCCTGCAAAAGTTCTTACTTAAAAAGAAAAAGATTTTGCCATGGTTGAACACAGAATGCATTTTCTGGGGTCTAACAGCCAGTTTCTGCATCCCCCATTGAGCAGGGTGACCAGGGCGTGGGTCACCATCCCCCGAGCCCCAGGGAACCCAGTGTGAACGAGCAAATCTTCCACACAAGTACTTGTCTAAGGCCTGTGGAACCGCTCCAAGGGGTGTCCTTCCTTCTTATTACTCACATTTCCTTAATTCCAGTGTGCTTTGATGCTGTTGCTTTTTTTTTTTTTTAATCTTTCCAGACATTTGTCAAAGGAAGATTTTCACAAAACTATGGCATAACATTTACTCACGATCATAAAACCTTACCAGTGGTGTGATGCATCTTGATTTCAGAGCATAGTGTGTGAAAGAATGTATGTCTTAGGAATGATGAAAGAGGGTGTTTCTTTATTCTGTTCTTTTTCTTTCTTTTTCCTTGTATTTTCTCATACACTTACCCTTATTTCTCCTCTCTCCTCAGGGACCCTAATATGAACCAAACATTTTTATAATGTGGAGTTAAATTCCTTGCCTTTATTTTAAAAGCACTGGAGTTGAATGCCCCCCCCCCTTTTTTCCCTAAAACACTTACAAATTCAAAAAAAGTTTGTGCATGTGTGTGTGTGAGAGAAAGAGATGGTCTGTGAGCCCTCCTTCCAGTTTTCTGAAGGTTGGTATAGTTCAATAACAGAAATAGTCACCTCAGCTTTACAGGATAAAACTGTGTGCTTTTTGGAGGATGCAGATAGAGTGTTTAGTCACAGGTTGGTGGAACATTTTGGAAAATTTACAGCAGCCAGTGGGTTGGGTGTATTTTATGGAGTCTGTGGTCTGCTTTGGTGGCTCTAAGGCAGGATCCCAGACACTCTGATAGCCTGGCGGGGGGGATTGTCGCTGAAAACAATGTCCGTTTCCCAGGGCTGTCAAAACAAACTGGGAGGCAACCAACAATTTCTCATGGTTCTGGAGACCTGAAATCTGAAAGCAGGTCATCCGCAGCATCGATGCCTCTGGAGGGGAGACACCACCCCCTGGCTCTGTCCCAGGTTCTGGAGGTCACAAGCAGTCCTTGGTGCTTCTTGGCTTGTAGATGTGTCACCAAAATTTCTGTGTCTGTTTCCACATTCTTCTCTTCTCCCCTGTGTCCTAGATTTCCTCTGGTCTGTTATGAAGACCAGTTGTTGGATTTAGGGGCCATTCTAATCTCATATGACCTCGTCACAACCCATTGTGTCTGCAAAGATTCTATTTCCTTTTTTATTTTTTTATTTTTTTTTAAGATTTTATTCATTTATTGGAGAGAAAGAGAGCTTGAGCACAAGCTGCAGGGAAGGGGCAGAGGGAGAAGCAGACTCGCTGCTGGGCTGGACGCCTGCTGCGGGGCTTGATCCCAGGACTCTGGAATCGTGACCTGAGCTGAAGGCAGATGCTTAACCCACTGAGCCGCCCTGGTGCCCCTGCAAAGGTCCTATTTCCCCAGAAGGTTGCACCGGGAAGTTCTGGGTGGACATGAATTTTGGGAGACACCGCTCAAGCCCGTACAGTGCAGAAGTCTAAGAGGCATGCCCACGGCTAGACCAGCTCTTGAACCTGGAGAATAAATTCTGCTCTAACATGTATTGATCTGAGGACACACAACAGCGGATAGTTCTCCAGTCCTTTGCACGTTACAAGCGTGTTTGGCATACCTTTGATTACTTAATGATTGGCTATCAGAAGGAGTCGCGGTGAGGGTGCACGAGAGGCAAGGAAGCCAGTTTGTCCACGTGGCATCTTCGGTGGGTGCTTGGAGGCTTGAACAACCGGCTGCCCGGGCAGCGGTTGACACCCTCTGTTTGCCCTCTTCCCTGCTTTACCTTCCTGCTCCTGGGATCCCGCTTGATAAATTTCTTGTACACGCGTCTGTGTTGGGCTCTGCTTTCTGGGGGACTGAGGTTAAGGCAGAGCTGTAGGAAGCAACTGCTGTCTGGCTTTGCTTGACAAAAGCCTGCACCTGGTAAGTGGATCTCATTTGAAAATGTCTGATCTGAGGCTGGTGGATGGAGGTGGTTCAGGTGAGGCCACGCTAGTGAACTGCAGACCCAAGGTGACCCATTTGGCTTCATTTTATCCCATGACGAGCCTCCGTTTTGTTTCATGACTTCCACACAATCATCCTGAGGGTATGCACCTTCTCCCTAAAGGAGATGAAGGAGAAACTCCCACTCACTTGAAGCTGCTTTCGAGGGCTTCTCTTTCTATCCCTGCCTGCCCTGCTGTGTGGCTTTCATCCCACGACTCATGCAAATATGTGCTTCACTTACTCCCTTCTTCATCCCAGACCTCCAAGAGCATTGGTTTCTCGGGTCTGCATCTCATCAATGTCTTTTGAGATCGCCCTCTCTTCCCCTCTGCTCTGCCCCCAAGCCCAGCCTTTTCTCCACGGACTGTCACAGCCATCCCTACTCGGTTTTACCGTCCCCATCCCCTTCCTTTCTACTACATTCTCTGTACCTACTGTCACATTTCAAAATGAACAGCTTCTTGTGTCACTTCCTTATCTTGAAAACAAATACAAGGGACATCTGGGTGGCTCAGTTGGTGAAGCCTCTGCCTTTGGCTCAGGTCATGATCTCAGGGTCTTGGGATCGAGCCCCGCATTGGGCTCCCTGCTCAGGGTGAGTCTGCTTCTCCCTCACCTGCTTCCCCTGCTTGTGCTCTCTCTCTGTCACATAAATAACTAAAATCTTAAAAAACAAAATCAAAAACAAGACAAAATTGAAAAACAACTCACCGTTTGTTCCCATTACCTACAGGCTTAAATCCAAATGCCTAACTTTCTTGAATCACATTCCTCGAGTCCTGTTTCCCTTGACACCCTCTGCCCATCCCTCCAGCGTCACACCCCTAAATCTGCATCACAAACAACAGACTTCCTACTTGGCTCACACGTTCCAAGTCTTCTTCTATTTGCCTTTCTTTCTGCACAGAAAGTCTTTCCTTTTTCTCCTCCTTATTCTTGAGATAAGACATAAATAGCTTTGCAGATTTAATGGCTCTGCCTTGTGTGTTCCCACCCCCCCCCCTTTTTTTTTTGGTTACTCTTATTGTTATATGGAAAACCACCTTCTCCCTTAGTGTTCATTATTAAAATTTCATATTAGAGCTGCTTGTGAGTAGGACCTGTGTTTCTTTATCATTATATCCCTATCATCAGGTGTCTTATTTAGATACTGAGAAAAAAAAATTATTTTCAGAAGATTGGAAAGATGAGGAAATTCATCATCCCACCCAGAAAGCAATGTTGGTGAATCACTAGCATGGCTTTGCACCCATGCGAAGGAAAATCTAGACTTAGAATCTCAAATTGTGTTATAACTCAGACTGCTGGTCATGAAGACAATTTAGAAGGAAATCTTGGAATAAATCATCAACATCTGGGCACCTGGGTGCATCAGCCAGTTCAGCGTCTGCCTATGACTCAGGTCATGATCCCAGCGTCTGGGGGATTGGGTCCCACATCAGGCTCCCTGCTCAGAGAGGAGTCTGCTTCTCCCTCTACCCCTCCCTCCACTCCTGTTCTGTGTGTGTGTGTCTCTCTCTCAAATGAATAAAATCTTTTTTTTTTTTTTAAGATTTTATTCATTTGAGAGAGAGAGACAAAGTCAGAGAAAGCACAAGCAGAGAGGAAGAAGCAGGCTCCCTGCTGAGCTGGGAGCCCTGACCTAGGGCTCGATCCTAGAACCTTAGGATCACGACCTAGATGCTTAACAACTGAGCCACCCAGGCGCTCCTAAGTAAATAAAATCTTAAAAAAAAAATCATCCACATCATGTTTGGTGAAAATCAGCCGAAAGTTGATTTTCGGCTCTCCTCAGGATCTAGCCAGTTAGATCCTGAGGAGAGATGATGCTTTACTGGTTAAGTAGAGTAATAACATTCTACACCTCTTGTTACTTGCTCCTCGATAGCCAGTGCCTGTTAAATGATTGAATCCGTGGCTTGGTAGCATCAAACATTGCCTGTGTAGCTCGGAGGTTGCAGTTCACAATTATCTCGTCTGGATGCTGCTGAGAAGTGATAATTAGGTGCTAAATGTTAACTGGATTACAGCTGGGATCGCTCCCACTGGCCATTTAACACCTCATCAGGGGTCGGACCTTAAATATTGTTTTCTACTTAATCTTCCTGTGCAGCTGCCTCTTTCTGACCTTTCTTCAACAGTCTATATTTTATCTTTCTGTCCAATTTTGGGACAGCCACATCTGTTCACCTATTTTATATCAGTATCCTTAGCACATAAGTAGAAATCTGTGATTCTTCAAGGAGGGTGGGAGGAGCCAAGAGCCTTGGGGTGTCTCTCAATTTTTCTCAGAGAATTCACTGTAATCACAATGACAATATTGCTGATGTCCTATGTGAAAGATAGCCCATAAGTTCTGTACAAGGATTATTTGGCTTATGAGGTGTTATGTTTACCATCCCCATGCCACGGATGTGGAAACTAGAGCAATAGAAGTTTGTAGTTAGGTTGGATGAACTCAGAGCCCTTGTTCTTAAGCTCTGTACTCTGTAGGGGCTCCAAATTATTTTATCCTGGGCATGTCTGTGTTCCTGATTTGGCACCAAGCATACAAAGAGAACCACCATTCCACAGTTCCTCTTCAGTGCTTCATGAGTGAAGGACGTATGTACTCAGCCCCCAGGAGCACATATCAGAGTGTCTGATGAGGGAGGAAAAAAAAAAAGTGGCTGATGATCCTGAGAAGGACTGTTCCCATGAAGTCAACTGGGGAAACTTCCCAGGCAAAAATGCAGGTTGTAGCAAAGACCTGCAGACCAATGGGATCAAGTTCCATGGAATGTGAGCTTATTTAGAGAAGATGAGAAAGCCACAGATAGAGAGGTTTGAGGGTATCAATTCAAATACCCTATTTTCTCATCAGTGTCTCAGATCACTTTAAATGTCGTTAAAGGCAAAAAGGTATGTGATTTTATTTCTATCCATTATGTAAAAACATTTCAAGACATTATTCATGCAGTGGCTGCAGATTTTTTTCTCATGGTGTTTTCTTACTCTGTTATGCTACTGTTTGGTAAATAATAAGTTTACATTCACTTTGGCTTTGAGTGTGGATTTTCTGGGAGAAAAACTCTACATGATGCAAAGCATTATTATTCTTTTGTAGTAGGGAATCTAGCAGTTCTAATAGTAATTTTTGGTTTCCAACTTCTATTTCGTTCTGAAATTTATCAATATTTATTCTGTCAATGAAATAGATTTTTATTGTCGTACCTTTTTTTTTTAAACTGTAGGGGAGGAAAATTTTTTCTTCTACTCTTCCAAGTTCTTTTGGTTGGTTTATTAACTAAATTGATACCCAAGACAGATCAACAGGAGAAAAAATTAAATCTTACATACGGAAGTCTCCAAAAGGTGAGACTCAGGACCAAGTCAGCTTATATGGCATCCTGAGCTAAGGAACAAGATGGGGGTGTGGGGCTTCAAAGGGAAGGAAGACAATTCACAGGAAGACGGGAAGAGCAAATGTTTGGTAAACAAATGCTTGCCATGCCAATGGGAGAGAGCAGGACACAGAGAGGGCTTTGAACATAGAGGCCCTGCCCAGCTTCCCACAGCTGACCACACCTGGCCCAGACTCTAGTTGTCTCCGGTGACAGCCCTCTATTTAAATTCTTGGAGGTAGTGGAGAGTGAGTTAAAATCTCTTCCTTAGTTGATGGGCCTTGATTGTCTTCAGCTCAAAATAATCCACATGCCAATGTGGCACATTCCCCTCAGAACCAAATCCACTGTGAACGTGCATGTTGATTAAGTTGTTGGTTGGCTGTATATTTTTTCTAAATATCATCGAGCGGTTGTACTCGCAAAAAGGTAACGTCAGCCCTTGCTGGCTTACTTGCCATTCAAGACACTTTCTCTGGTACAATATGTCATTCTGAGGTTTTCTCTAGGTGGTGGTTTCTACACGTCCTCTTCAGCGTGTATTTCCTTAGCGTTAACCATATATCTGACTTGATCTTGGGACAAACTCACTGAGCATTTTAATCTGAACCTCGCTTAATCCTTGTCACTCAGCTGATACAGACTGCACATTTGCAGTGCTAGTTTAATCATTCTGGAACCATTTGGTCGGGAATAAAAGAACTCAGCTGCTGTTCCAGCTGGTGGGCAGGACGAGACCCTTCCTTACAGAGCTGTTCCAGAGGCTACTGTACATTCGCTGTGACCTTGAATTCTTTGCTTAGGAGAGAGACAAATATCAAATCAGACATTTTATTAAAATACTGTGCATTTGCTGAGCCTCACTAGTCAGTCCCAGGAAAGTTCTTAGGGTCTTTTAAGGTCATCTTATCTTTCCTTCTTTTCCTCATCCCTCAAGAAAGAGCAATTTGCACTTGCCGAGTGTTGGACTAACACAATGGCAGGGGTGGAAGAACATACAAATTGTATCACATTTTATTTTTCCTGTGACACAAGCCTATTTGTTGTTGAGACCATTACAAATGAGCCCGGCTAATGCTGTATTTTTTGTGTTCAGTGTTGAATAGACTAAGTAAATTAAACAATAGCCTATAGGGCTCCCAGCAATCCCTCAGATCTTTGTGTGGGAGTCTTCTTCGTTATCAGAAACACTGTTGCCTTGCACCCTGCTTCTTCTCCCCAGCTCAGTCTCTATTGCAAAGGATGTTTTGAGAATCCATCATCCTCTATGTGCATCAGGATAGGCCTGATTATGGGAAAAAGTAAATCTCAGTGGCTTCAAATCAGTGTTTATCTCGCTCATAGAACATGTTCATTGCAGCTTGTCTGTGGGCTCTGTCTGTCTCAGGGACTTGCAAGGGAAGCTCCATCTCAACGAATCAAGGCAGGAGAAAGGGAATTTGGCAAATGGGGTTCTGGCCTGTAAACCCCTTGCCCAAGTGTGACATCATCACCGCCTGCTCACATTTTATTAACAGCGAGTTCCAGGCCAATCCTACCTAGGTCTGCAAGAAGAACCAAAAATTCTGGATCGGCCGTGCTAATGACTACCATATCCCTGGGCTACACAATCCCTGGGGAGGTTACCGGCTGTGGCTGGCTTGCTGAGACCCTTTCTTACATACCTCCCAGGTTCAGCTGAAGACGTACACCTAGGGGTGCCTATAAGATTTGTGGGGTCCAGTGTAAAATGGAAATGTGTGGCCCCTTATTTAAAAATTATTAGGCGTTCTAAGAAAGTAGCGTCCGACGTTCTAAGTGTGCAACTGTGCAGGTCACACGTCCGCAAAGCTGAAGCTGCAGCTTTTTTTACGATGCAGAAAGGCACGTGGGGAAACAGTCCTCTAGGAGAAGTGTTGGGAGATGCTAAATTAAACGTGCGTGCTCGCCCAGGAAGGCCACATATTCCACAGCAGATTGTCTGCCTGGCTCACAGGAGGCGCTGTCAGGATGAGTAAGACCCATGTAAGGGAAGGATTTTTCCTTCGTGAATCCCCGTGGGGAGGTGACCTCTAAATTCCAGGCATAATCATTCCCCCATAGTGATTCAATAGGATTAATTACACTCCTGTAACTGAACTGTCTCACTCTTGTAATTTCCTTAGAGAAAGAAGGTTGGGAACATTCTTCCTTACCCTGAATTTCTCTGCCAATAAGCGTCACAAGCGATTTCCTTTAGCCTGTGTCCATTTCAGCAAAGCTAAGCCAGAAGAACAGGTTTATTCAGGGGATGGGCAAGAGGACCGTTAACCGGAACTTCTTGTGCTGATGAGCCCCAGCCTATCATGTCCCCCCTAAAACAAAGAACCTGGTGAGTCTGCTTGGCTTGGGTTGATCTTTGAGATTCAGAGATTATTTTGATGGTTTTAAAATAAAAGAAGGCAAGTTAGCCATTTAATCCTCTGGGTTAGACTCTTTCTTTATGGAGTCATCTATTTGTGTAAAGGGTATGAGGGGCAATTACTTTGTATCTATAGCTCTATGCCTGACGGGAATGTGGTAGGTGCTTTCGATGCCTTGTCTAATCACCCAGCTGCCATGGGGGTTGGCGGCCCAGGGCTTGTCACCCACCTCCTCTGCCCTCCCATAGAACTGGCCATGCCTGCCACTCACTCTGGAAGCTCTTCGTGGCCAATGACTCACTGATAGGAGGGTGTGAAGGACCAGGCCCCTTGCCTCAAGGTGAGGACAACTTTGTGGTGTGATTTATGCTCTAGAATCCTCAGTGGACCGGGTTGAGGCTGCCATTGCTCTGAGACCACGTCCCTGATCAGTTTTTTCCTTTCCCTAGCCTGATTCTCTCTCTCTCCCCTTCAGGATTTTTCAGGAGCACCCCTTCAATAAATCATGTTTGCCAAACCCTTGTCTCGGGCTCTGTTTCTAGGGATTCTCAGGAAACACTAGAACTATATCTGTCTTACTGAAGGAAATTCATCTTGAATAGACAGTGGCCACTGGGTCGGAACTTGAGTGCGAGGACAGGGACTGTGGGTGCATTCTTTTCCTAGAAACAAGGGACCAGTTTTGGTGATATTAGAGAAATGGCGCCCTCTTGTCTTTTCGGGGTCTGTAGACGGCTGTACACGTAGCAGATGAAGGACGACTATCTGTGTTGCCATCTCTGATGAGGGCTGCTCCTATACCGAGCCCTCCGGCCAGCAGTGCTCCTCCAGAGCTGGGTCTTGGGAAAGCCATTGGATCCCGTCCCCCTGCCCTCCTCGCTGCTCTGCAGCTCCCAGTTAACCACTAATGGCGTGGCAGTGACCAGAGCCAGTCTGCACACTGACTGAGGGCTTTCTGCAGGTCCCACAAAAATCACCCCATGGGGTAGGTCCCGG
>CM053608.1:122107303-122121915 GCA_028646535.1 Procyon lotor | reverse complement strand
GTACAGTGTGGTGATTTGAGATACATTGTCAAAGTTCCCACAAACAATTAACAAACCCATCTACTCACATATTCACCTTTTGTCTTTTTTCATGATTTTTTAAATCATTCACCTGCTGAAGGGTAATTTGGGTTGTCTCCAGCTTTGACCATGATAAATTAAGCTGCTATCAACATTCATGTGTAGGTTTTTGGGGAACATAACTTTTCACTTCTCTGGGGTAGATGCCCAAGAATGTAGTTGCTGGGTCATATGGTACTTGCATATTTAGTTATTTTAAGAAATTGCCAAATGTATTCCAGCAGTATAATTTTTCATTCCCATCGACAATGTATGGGGGATTAATTTTCTCTGTATCCATGCCAGCATTTGGTGTTATCACAATTTTTAAAAAAGATTTTATTTATTTGAAAGAGAAAGAGTAAAAGAGAGCATGAGTAGGGGGAGGGGCAGAAGGAGAGGAAGAAGCAGGCTCCCTGCTGAGCAAGGAGCCCAATATGAGCTCATTCCCAGGACCCTGAGATCATAACCTGAGCTGAAGGCAGATGCTTAACCAACTGAACTACCCAGGTGCCCTCACAAGTTTTTATTTTAGCTGTGCCGGCAGGTATGTAATGATACCCCATGGTGGGCTTAATTTGTATTTCTCTGGGCTAGTGATCTTGAACCTTTTTTCATGTGCTGATTTGCCATCTGTCTATTATCTATAATAACATATTCCTTTATATCTCTTGTCCCTTTTCTAATTGGATTGTTTGTTTCTTTTGTTGTTGAGTTTTGAGAGTTCTTTATATATTCTAAGTGCTAGTCCTTTGACAAACATATGGTTTGCACATATTTTCATGTCTGCTTGTTCATCTTTTTATCTGTTTAACAGGGTCTTTCACAAAACAAATATTTTAACGTTGTAATGGAGTCCAGTTAATTCATTGTTTTCTTTTATGAATTTTGTTGGTGGTGTCAAGTGTAAGAACTCTCTGCTTAACCATAGGTCCTGAAGATTTTCTCCTTTTTTTCTTTTTCCTAAAAATTCTGTATTTTCTGTTTCACATTTCAGCCCATGGTGATTTTAAGTCAATATTGAAATAAGGTGGGGCACCTGGGTGGCTCAGCCAATTAAGTGTCTGCTTATGGCTCACATCCTGATCTCGGGGTCCTGGGATTGAACCCTGAGTTGGGCTCCCTGCTCAGCAGGGAGTCTGCTTCTGTCTCTCCCCCCACTTCTGTTCTTTCCTTCTCCTTCTCACTCACTCACTCTCAAATAAATAAGTAAAATACTTCTTTAAAATGTTAGCATAAGGCCTGAGGTTTGGGTTGAGATTCATTTTTGACTCATAAATATCCAGTTACCAGCACCATTTGTTGAAAAGGCTATCCTTTTTCTGTTGAATTGCATTTGCTCCTTTGCCAAAAATCAGCTGAATGTAATGGTGTGGGTTTATTTCTGGCTTCTCTCTATTCCATTGACCCATGTGTTTATCCCTTTACCAATACCTTGCTCTCTTGATTACTGTAGCTATATATAGTCTGTTTTAACATTAAATTAAGTGATTATTCCTACTTTATTCTTCAAGATTTTCTCAGCTCTTCTCGGTCTTTCTATATAAATTTTATTTCATTTTATTTAAATATTTATTTATTTGAGAGAGACCAAGAAAGAGGGAGAGAGAAAAGGAGAGAGACAAAGAGAGAGAGCATAAGCAGGGGAAGAGGGAGAGGAAAAGCAGACTTCCTGCTGAGCAAGGAGCCCAACTCAGGGCTCAAACTCAGAACCCTGGGATCATGACCTGAGCTGAAGGCAGATGCTTAACCGACTGAGCCACCCAGGTGCCCCTTTCCATATCAATTTTAAAATCAACTTATCTATGTCTACAAAATACCTTGATAGGATTTAGATGGAAATAGAATTACATCTATAGATCAAATTAGGAAGAATTGACTTTGTTGCTATGTTGAGTTTACCAATCCATAAACAGTATTTCTCTCCAGGTGGGCTTTCTTTGATTTCTTTCATCCGTGTTTTGTAATTTCTTTTCCACACAGATCCTATGCTTATTTTGTTAGGTTTATACCTAAGCATTTCATCTTCTTTGAAGAGATTTTTAAATAATACTGTGTTTTAAAATTTCAGTTTCTTCATGGCCATTGTAAATGTATAATAATGTGATTGATTTTTGTGCATTGATCTTGTATGTGGACAATTGTGACAATGCCTTTTTCTGAATTTATATGTCTTTTCATCAACTGGATTCTGAAGGTCTTTGGATGCTCTGTGTTTCTATGCTACACAAACAGTAGGGGCTTCATACATATTTATGTGTGAGTGGTCCAGCACTATTAGTACTGTGATCTGTGACTCAGCCACATTTAATAAGACCTCACTTCTGTTCCTCTTTTTCTTTTTCTTTTTCCTGAAAGAGCTAATTCACAATGCATTTGTCCACATGCCCACACTCCTGTTTTTCCTTGATGTGCAGTGCACTGAATCTATTTGGAATGGTTCTCATTTATTTACGGCTTCAAGAGAGCAGTGTCTTAGTGCAGATTGAAATTGGGATTTAATTAATGTCTTTACACAGTACTTGGAGACTAACCTCTTTAACTACCAGAGAAATACCTATATATCTGATTCCATTTAGACTCTTCAGCAGGTACACAAAGTGCTAGAAACAGGTTTTTTGTTTTTTTTTTTCCTTCCGTGTGACACAGGCAATAATTAAAGTTTAAAAGCTGTGTGTTGGCTCTTTTTCATAGTTCACTTGGCATTAATTGTATTTCTCTGCTTATGGTTTGGTTGAGGACTTTCATTTAGTACTTTTTATTACTTGTGCCATGTGTTTGTACATATATCATATTTTTCAAGCATTTTCAAACACCCTCTTTCCCAATCTCTACAAAAGATAATTAATACCTTGCAGAATACAAATGAGAAAGGGAACAGATGTGAGTGAAGAAAATCTATGATTTAAAGTTAATAAGCAAAAGAAGAAGTAGTAACAGTCTCTTTAGGAGACTCAGGACACAGCAGCTTGGAAATGATTCATAAAACCTAATGGTAATATCTTCAACTTTACCAAAACTTCATAGTCTGTAAATATATGTGATCAAAAGTTAATACGTAATTTTGCAAAACAAGACTGGTAATGCTGAGTGATAAAATCGGAAATGTTATTATGGTTTGCTGGGACCTCATTAACATAATAATATATGTGAAGAAATACAACAGAGAAATCAGGAAGCCATAACCCAGAGACTAAGGGGGCACAGAATGCACTACCCAAAATATGCCACTTTGGCATGTGGGTTATTTTGGGTTGAAGGCAGTCAAGGCCCAGCAGACTCAGGAAGAATTTCTTACCTCTGCCTTACCTGCCTAAAAGAATTAGATAAGGGCCTATGTAAGGAAGAGATCTATTCCCAAAGATAATTTCTATATCGGAAAGACTTATTTGCATGGTGTGTTGTGCATTTGTTTACCACAAATTTGCTTTTCCTGTGAATTATCTTCCTTCCCTTTGATTCTAGACTGCTACCCCCTTCTCAGTTAACTCCGGATGGCACATAAGCCTCAATTGCCCGATGGCCTTTGAGTCTTATGTCCTTGTGTGGACCCCATATCTATGTAATTACATTTGTTTTTCTCCTGTTAATCTGTTTTGTGTCAATTGATTGTTAGACCAGCCAAGGAACCTAGAAGGGATGAAGGGAACATTTTTTGATCTCTGCAAGATCAGCTCCATAAAATAAGAGCCTCTTCCTTCAAATAAACTACAAAGTAGGAATGACAGTTACTTAAATATCAAATATTTAAGATAAAGTGTAGGTTAATTCAACTTGACAAATGTATATTGAATCCTAGTATATCTCGGGATCTATAGCATGTACTGGGGGAAGAAAGAGGCAGAAGGCACAGCTCTTCCCCTACATGTGTTCACTTACAGATTGCCTAGGGAAATAATCTTGAAGGCTTGGTGCTCAAGGACCAAGCATTTAGAATCTGCAAGATAATCAGACTGAAAACAACTGCTAAACAAAATTAGGTCTTCTTGAGGTGCCTCACATTAATCATGAATGAAGGGAAGGTAAAAAAAAAAAAACAATAATCACTGTAAACCTTAAATTCTGAATATCAATCAGATTCATGTATTTTCGAGACCGTTGTCCTAAGCACCAGAATGGGCACAAGATGAACTTGATGGTGCAAGTAGCAGTTCTATGTGTTGATTTCTGGACCTACTAAACCAGAGAATTATTTTTTTTTCAAGGTGGCAAAAAATACTATAGTTTTTTTGGGACAGATTTGAATCAGGTGGATCTTGGTATAACACTGTTAAAATTAATTAAATTTGCACCTTTTAAGATTTGACAGATAAGACAACCAGAGCAAGAGTATTCTATTGCAGTGGGTTTCTAGCTGGATTCAAGTGGAAAGGCTCAGGTGGAACAGATATTCACTCAGTTGACAAGGTCTTGCTTGTGGTTGAGCATCCACTTTGTATGGAGAAACAAAGATAAGTCATGACTGATGCCTCCAAGAAGTTAAATTCAATAGGGCAGACAGATTGATGTGTGAAGAGTCCAGCTGCAGATTAAAAGCATAGGTGTGAATTTTCAGGCCAGACTAAAGTCAGTTACCAAGGCTTTACATGACTGGCCTCAGGGAGAAGTCGTCCTGCCCACGGCAGGCTTGGGGCACCACCAGTGCCCTGAAGTCTCAAGGGAGTTGCAGTCTTGATCTTTCACACATTTCCATGCCTCGTTGCAGCACCTTCATTCCCGATCTCTTACTGGGGCCTGGACAGCATCCTGTGCATGTGCCCACCCCCGCCGCTGAGCTCTCCTTAAAGGAAATGAGGGGGCAAAGCTTGAAGGCACTTTCCCCCCACTGTGACTTAGC
Organism: Procyon lotor; assembly: GCA_028646535.1. NCBI lineage: Eukaryota > Metazoa > Chordata > Mammalia > Carnivora > Procyonidae > Procyon > Procyon lotor. The sequence goes on along the minus strand of CM053608.1, from coordinate 122,117,018 downwards.
TCACGCCTAGCCCACCTTGCTTACCCTCTGCATCCCTCTTCAGAGTCCATAAAACAAAACTCAGGCAAGAGAAGAACCCTCTCGTCTGCACGGGTCAACTCGTCTACCATTCCTGGGGGGAAAATGGACCATGAGGAGTTGGTGCTTCCTCTGGCTTTAGACTCTGACTTACACTATTGCAGTAAGTGAAGAGCTTGATGCCTTCATTTTTGTCTCGCGGTTTTCATGAGCTATTCCTCCACCTGAAATCTCAACCGGATCTCTCCTGGCTCAGCTGAGCTCAAAATGTGGATACAAATAGTCACAACAGAGCGAGAGACATTTAGGTGTGGACACTGGAACGATATCGGAGAGTCTGAAGGATGGAGAAAAGGGACAGCTGCAAGAGGTTGTAGTTCAGCGTGGCTCATGGGTATGCATTGGAAACAAAGGTACTCATGGCCTTGGGGCCCCTTGGGAAACTGCAAGTAGATTGTGTGGAAGACACTAGCAAGTGGTGATAGGTAGCAGTGAGGCTGTTGCCTGGGCAGGGCGCCACCTGAAGGGAGCCTGGACTCCATTCTCGTGGGGAGCTGCTGAAGATAGAAGAGAAACAGATTCATCAGAGGAAAGTGATGATTCATCTATTTCTACTTGAAATGACAAGGTTTATAAAAATAGCATCTCTAGAGGCCACATTATCATTACCTAAACGACCTTCACCTTCTCATTATCTTGGAGTGGGGTTGTGTCTACGGGCTTTAGGAGATGTTGGAGAATAAAGCACTTGTCCTTTCATTAGCTGTTTTTTCTGTTTAGCTTTTAGCTTGTCGTGTTTGAATCATTTTTGCTCACTAATTTATTAAAAATCAAGTGAGCTTTGTCATGATGTTCTTGACCGTGCTGAATATTAGGTGGTCTCATTAACATAGCAAAAAGGTCCCTCTTTGGGGCAGGCAGGACACTGTGACAGAACCTCTAAGTCCCAAATGTTTTTTGTATGGTATGTACACAGGCTCATGGGACAGAAGGAGCCCTGTGCTAGTCTCCAATAAGAGATGATTGGTGAGGCAGTCAAGGTCATGGACCAAAGGTCAGGCTGTCCAGGATTCCAGCCCCACCAGTTACTAGCTGTATGAGCATGCATGGGTTAGTCAACTGTCCTCAGCCTCAATTCCCCCTTTCAGAAAATGGGGATAATACTAGTACCTACCTCATAGGATGAGTTGATAGATATAAATCAGGTCTTGGGAATGGTCTAGAAGAGAAGACACAGGTGGCTGCAGAAAGAGAGAGCTCAGAGAGACAGACCTCTGTTTGGTGTGTGTTGGGTAGTGGCTCAGCACCTAGATTTTTAGAGCTGGAAAAGTGGCTGTGAGAACAGTCAGATTGCCAGGGGCAAGAGGAGCTGGGGAGGGAGGGATAGGGAGTGAATGTCATTCGGGCAAGACAGAAGTGATCTGGACTCGTTTCCTAAAATGTCAGGGTTTCAGGAGAGCTAGGGAAATAATTACAGCTTCCGGAAACAGTGCTATTCAGAGGAGATCAGGACAGAGGAGGCGTGTTTTGAAGACAGAAGGAGGAATGATCAAACGGAGGTAGATTTACCATGTTAGGGAAAGAGAATAATTTTTAATGAATGATTTTTAAAAGATTTTCAGTTGCTTTATCATGTTCAAAAATTTTTAACGTGTGTATTTTTAAACATACACAAGAATAGAGAGACAGCCTATAATTACCCATCACTCAGCTTTGGATTGTTACCAATACTTTCCAAAATTTGTTTCATCCGCTCCCCACAGGGGGAAGAAAAAGTTGGCAAAGTATTCTGAAATACATTCCAGTTACCATGTATCATTTCACTCATAGTAATTTAATATGCATCTCTATGTTGATAAGGAGCTTTGTTTTCATAACCATAATGCTATTATTAGACTTAAAAAATTAACATCAACTTCTCATTTTTGCCTAATACCCAACCTATATTGAAATTGTCCCCAATTGTCTCCGAAAGCCTTTTTACACAGAGCTCATTCGAATCAGCATCTACATGAGGTCCACATACACACTGCGCTTGGTTTGTTATGTCCGGATCGAGACCCTCCCAAAAGAACCCACAAAAGGCAGGCTGGATGCAAGAGCAAGAGGGTTTATTTCCAGCTAGCTGGGGCTCCCACGGGCACACAACGCAGCGCAGTGCAAAGGCAAGAAGCCTCGCCTCTCCCCTTTGCAGCATTTTTATGCATTCAAGTAAATAAGCACATACGTCACTACACACGTGGGTGAGTTCCTTATTCTTTATATGGCAATTACCTAAATCTATGCATTTCATTGGTGCACCTGAACAACTCAGGGGCTAGGCATCACACTGGGAAGCTAAGTTCCAGGAATAGTTTCACGCCCATACCCTTAGGCCTGTCTTTTTCTGGCACGCCCCGTCATGGAGGAACTTAAAACTGAACTCCACAGGTTATTACTTCTTTTATGTCTCTTTCAATCCATAGCCGTCTTTCCGGACAACCCTTTTATCGCATGCCATTTATTAGTTGAAAACTGAGCCATTTATATCGGAGAATGCGTCACATTCCGGATTTGACTGATTATTTCCTTTTTGTGTCATTTAATTTGTTGAAGGGTGATGCATGATGGTATAGATTCTGAGATGAAGTATTTTCCTCCCCCTAAGATGGAAGCAAGAGAAACAAATGATCTAGAAGACGAGGGGAGAGCTGTGTGTGTCTCGCCAAAGGGCTTCCCTCACTTTGGGGAAGTGGAATGTGAGCTTCTCATGGAAGGAAGTGTAGAAGGGACTGTGGCCGGGAGTCTGAGGATAGATCCTTTGAAGCAGAGTCCGGGGAATGTGGGAATCAAATCGGGAAGTACGAAAGGCTTACCCAGGAATAATGAGAATGAAACTGAGGTTGGTTAGTATGGCTCTGTGTGCAGACGCCCCAGCTGTTTCCTTGGCTTGCTCCGTCACGAGTTGGTGGCCTCCAGGATTAGGGTGTGTCAGGAGATGATGAGTGCCAAGGTGGGTACAGTTGAAGAAGTGGAAGCAGATTTATAGGAGTCAAGGGAGCAACTGAGCAAAAGGCAGCCGTGGACCAGCTAGGAAGGAGTTTGTGCCAACGGTACCGGTGGGCTGTGCAGAAGGAGGAGGTGAGGGGTCCGCAGATAGGAACCACGACAGCCAGAAGAACTCACAGTTGGTGGAATGTCTTCAGATGCTAATGTAGCTGATGGTGGGTGACTGAGCTCTGGGGAGTTGACACCAGGATGGAAGGAAAGAGTGTGGGGCCATGCAGACCTGGGGCCCACCCTCAGCTTTGCTGTTCCTTTGCTTTGTGACCTCAGGCAAATTGTTTAATCTCTCTGAGCCTCCATTTCCTCTGTCATACAAATGCATCCATCAGTGTTAGCCTTGACAGTTTTATTTTCGGGTTTCTTTTCTTTTCTTTTCTTTTTTTTTTTTAAAGATTTTATTTATTTATTTGACCTAGGGACAGAGATCACAAGCAGACAGGGAGGCAGGCAGAGAGAGAGGGGGAAGCAGGCTCCCCACTGAGCAGAGAGCCCGATGTGGGGCTCGATCCCAGGACCCTGAGATCATGACCTGAGCCTAAGGCAGAGGCTTAACCCACTGAGCCACCCAGGCTCCCTATTTTCGGTTTTCCAATGTAAATGCCTGATAGAAACTTTGATAGCTGAGGCATCCATTTCAAAGAGGCATTGCCTTCGATGAAGGCTGTGTCTAAACACTTGTCAGCCATACAGCTAGGAAGGAGCCAGACCTTCTCCCCCAGCTAAAGCTCCTTTGATCGAGAAAGTTTGTTGATCTTGATGACAGACCCTTTGGGCCACTTGTATTTTCTCCTCTCTCACTTAAAATTCCCGCTCTTATATTTTAAATACACCAGGGAAGAGTGAGCCCACCAGCCTCGAGTCCCCACTGCAGACCCCAATTAAAGCAGAATCCCCGAACAGTGAGCAGTTTGTCTACCTGTGACCTCCCTTGTGTGGCCCGAAGTGTGCTGTGTGATTGCCAGTGTTTATAAGAAATAAACCTTATTTTTTCCAAGTTTCCCGATGGTCACTGCTGAAGAGCCTCTTGCAACTGTAAGAAGTGATGTGGGAAACCAAGGCAAAAGAAAAAAAATTAAATTTCAGGTAGAGTGACCTTCCTCTGGGAGCTCAGCTGCCTCTGTGCTGACACTTGGCTCAGGGCAAAAGGCCATCTTAGCCAATCCCCAGGATCCTGTGAGTCTTGAACATATAAAAATACCTTATAAAAAAAGTCTTATAAAAAAGTCTTTAACATATAAAAATTCCTTTGGAAGCTTCCTTTATCTCTCTTCCCCCGCCCCTCCAAGATAGATGTTAGCCATCCTCCTCCAATCATATGACCCACTGATACACACCTGAAGGGTCTCTTGACTAGGGTTTTATTAGCCGGTAATAAATGACCTTTTCCTAACAGTAACTGCCTCCTCAAGGTCCTGGAAACCTTGCTTAGAGACTTAAGTTCTCCCTAATCCCCTTTCCAACTTGAAAGTATATAATCGGCCGCTCTTTGTGACCCCAGCACAGCTCTTTCTCCCTATGGGTCCTATCCCCTGCTTTAATAAAACCACCTTTTTGCACCGAAGACATCGCAAGAGTTCCTTCTTGGCCGTTGGGCTCCAGGCCTCCACATTTCCTACATCAGTGGCACTGAGACCTGTCTAACCACAGCATTGCTTATTGATAGGCTGAGACCAGCACAGGACAATGCCACATAAGATTGGGAAGGACAAACGAGAACTTGTATGTGCAGCATCAGCGCCTGTGACTTAATAGCCTTCACGAGTAGTAGTTCTTAGGAGGAAGGAGGTCAGGGAATGATGAGGTCCGTGTGTCTTGCTTCCTAAAGATGTAGGCTGTGTGTTTGAAGTCTTGCTGTCCATGAGAAAGTCATTAGTACTTTTGGAAAGAAAGACAATAGACTAAAAAAAATTAATAACCCTAAATAATAATCATCCGTGCTCAATTAGGCAGTTGGAAGGGTAATAAAGCTACAAAGAGACTGTTGTGTTCACACATCTCCTCAAACATACATACAGTGCACCTGTCCACACGGTATCCGTGCCTACAAACCTACTTCGTGTTTTGATGTGTCCCAGAACGACCATCCTTGTTTTGTTCTCTCCTCTGATTTATAACCGTGCAGTCAATAATTGGGCATTCTGGCTGGGTGAGCCAGATATTCATGAATCTAATCAAGGCTGTTTTTCAGTAAAACACACTGAACCAAGCCTGCTTTCCGATTCCATTCTCCCATCTTTCAGTATTCACGACCTCGCCGAGAAATTCAGAAGAGCCTGTGTGTGGCAAAATTTCACTGAATATTCAGCATCTATGGGAAGCGACCTCCAATTAAGATAAACACTGAACAGAATGCCTTGTTCTTAGGAAAGAGTTAATGGGAAGTAGTGAGATGAACCCACCAGTTTCCAGCGCAAGCAGTTTTTTTTTTTTGAAACATTGAAAGACTGATCTGCAAGTTTATGAATACGAATGTACCAGTCAGTCGTCTCATCCCTTGGCTGCCACTAAGTGGGTGGGAAATGAAGGCTCAGGGAGGAGAGTGCTACTGGGTTTGTGTGGTCCTCGGCATTATACTGATGAAAAATGCTGGCAAGGGGCCGTGTTTTCAGATACTTGTGAGACTCTCCTTCCCCTGTTTCATCTTTGGATGTTACCATGGCTACTGATGGAAAGAAATGAAAACCAAAAGGTGGAGGGAGGTAGACAGATTAGAGGGTGGAGGAAGTGCGGGAAACAATCTCAACGGCCAAGCACCTGGGAAGATTTATTACTGGAGGTCTTGATTGCCTGTCCTGCTACATGTACTCTATGTTCAGACATCCACTCTGAAGCCAGTTACCTTTTTGAATAGAGCTCCACGAAGGACACACAGCAGATCAATTGACCTGAACCTTGTGCAACTGTCCTTTTTTTTGTTAGGGAGGAGGTTAAGGAAGTAAGGATCTTACCATCAAATCTCAGCTCTGCACTTTCCAGCTTCTTGGCTTTGGCTGAGTTATTTCACTTCTTGGAGTGAAGCTCCTCAGGTTCTTAGGGGATCATAGGTGTGAAAGTACTTAGCACGACACCATGACTACTAACGACCACGATGGGTCAGTTTTTTATTCTACTTCCTATAAAGTTGTATCTGAGCCTGTTATGTCAAGCCACTCATCTGTTTCTCAGTCTCCCTTCAGGGAAGTACACATGTGGGATCTGTCTCATTAAAGTGATGTATTATGGCTAATAAAGGCTGATGAGCAAACAAACTATATTCCCAGCTTCTCTGTGGGCGATTCTTGCTCTCCTGGTCAGGACTGACTGAGGAACAAGGCGTGCTGTCTCACTGTTGGCTGCAATAGCCCTACCTTGTCCTGATACTTTAAAAAAGTTGGGTGAAGGGGCGCCTGGGTGGCTCATTCAGTTAAGCCTCTGTCTTCAGCTCAGTCATGATCCCAGGGTCAAGGGATCGAGTTCTGCATCGGGCTCCCTGTTCAGCAGGGAGTTTGCTTCTTCCTCGGTGTGCACGTTTTCTCTCTCTCTCTCTCTCTCTCAGATAAATAAGTAAAATCTTTTAAAAATAAATAAATTAATGAAAAGTTGGGTGTAGATAACAGTTTTATAAATGGAGATGTCTTGCCTTGGAACATCTTTCCTGTTACAATGTTCTGTCTCATCTCTGATGGAGAGGAAATTAACTGATATTTTTCAAAAAAATTTATTTATTTATTTTGGGAGAGGTGGGCAGAGGAAGAAGAAGATGGAGAGGATTTCAAGCAGACTCCTGCTGAACACAGAGCCCCATGACGCAGGGCTTGATCTCATGAGCCGAGAGCTCAACCCGAGCCAAAATCATGAGTGGGACGCTTAACCTACTGAGCCACCCAGGCGCCCTGACAAAGATATTTAAATCTAGTTTCCCTTTCAGTGGTTCTGTCAAGTAGTCAGTTAATTTTGTTACTCACTCAAATGTATTAGGAGGATTATTTTTATTTAAAATTAGTGAGAGATCTTCTCATAAAGTCAGGGTTGCTTTTGAGATGGGAATGCTTAACTTCCTTCATCTCAATTTTCCAGGTTATAAATATGGGTCTTCATCTACAATACTAAGTTGTCATGAGCTGCACTGATAAACGATATCCAGTATCTTGAGCATCTTGTTAAAATGGACACAGAATGTATTCTCCTTCTGGAGGAGTTGTCCATTATTGTTTGAGATTTATAGGTGTCTTGCATTTCTGGAGAAGTAATTGCAAACATTCTGGAGAGTCAGAATGCATGGCTTCTTCAGATGTTTCCCCCTTACAGCTGATAAGTGTTGCTCTTCCCCTTCCTGTACTGCCTACTTAATGGCTGAATCTTATAGCTCAGGACAGTGTTTTCCAGACTCTGGGATACAACCCATCTGTGAGCCAGGAAATCGGTTTGATGGTGCCTAGGCGTGTATTTAGAAAGTGAAATGGAAGAGAGAAAATCTCAGAGTGCAGTGTACATGGGAAGGTTAAGTACTACTTCTTGACAGTTTTGCTCTAGTTCTATATTTATACTTTCACGTGCAGATTGAGGTAGAAGAAAAATGGGTAGCCACCCGCTTCAGGATTGTAGTCCAAGGCTAGTGGGGCTGGAGAATGGAACCAGACAAGTTTAAGCTTTTGTAAAGAAATTTTCACCTCCCTTACGGGGTGAGAATTTGTGATACCTGTAGTTAGTTCAGTAGTTCTCTTAGGATTACGGTATTTTTTAGACTGTTCCACATTCCTGTTGGAGATGCTACCATCTAGCTAGTAACTGAGGTTCAAAACATCAGGGTCCTTTTTGTCTTCTTTTCTTTTCCTCCTCCTCCTCTTTCTCCTCCTCCTCCTCCTCCTCCTTCTTCTTCTTCTCTCTCTCTCTCTCTCTCATCCTTGGCTTCAGATCTGTTGCTGGGTATTGATGACTCTACCTACATTATCCATCACTGCTCTGCCCTCTCCCCTCATTTCTCCACACTGGGGAAGTCCTGGCTACCATAACAGATTTCTCATACTCCACATTTTCTGCTGCCCAATGAGTCATCCTAAAATGGAGTTCCAGATTGTCACTCTTATGCTTAAAAAGTTTCAGAGCTCCCCTGATACCTAGTCACTTTCAAACTGGTTTCGTGATGTTTAAGGGCTTCATGATAATAATCCTCCCTTACCTCTCTTGTCTTCCTAGTCTGTTCCTCCTGTTACCTACACTTCAGCCAACGAGAACTGCTTATTCCTTTCCACCCTCACCTGTGTAACTCTTTTCCACATTGTTCTCTCTTCTTGGACATATATTTTCCTTCTGTCATTTCCCTCCTTTGCTCCCAATTACCTGAATTCAGAACTTTATGTCGTGATCAGATTTCTGCCCCAATGCTTGACTTGTTCTCCAGGTAGAAGCATCCTTCCTACATTTAAACTCATTGCATTTTACCTGTTGTCACTCTGAGGATATGGCTTTAGTTATTCCTGTACACGACTGCTTTGCCTTTAGATGAAATAATCTCCTTCCCCCATTTCCTATTTACTACAATGTTTTGAAACTAATAGGTGCCTAAGACATGTTTACTAGTAAGCTGTAAAGTGACACTCTTCAAATAGCGTGTATTGGGTCTAAAAGGGTTAAATCAGCTTCTAAAGTGACCTCAGATAGTCCCAGAAATTGTTTTTTATACAGGAAGAAAGAGAATCTTAAAAGTCTGGGAGGAACTATTAATTCTTTTACCTGCTTTCAGATACCTTAAAACACTGGGAAAGGCTGCTGCCCAACATATTGGTCTTTCTCAACTCATTCACACATATCGTGAGTGGCCAGTGACCTATCCCTAAACATCGTGATAAGGTACAATCTACCAGGGTGAACAGCAATGTCTGCTGCAAATTTCAGTATTCTTTCTGGCTTGAACCTTTTGTGTTTTGGATAGAGGTTTTCAAAGCATTGTCCCTGGATTAGTACCACCAAGATTACCTAGGAACTAGTTAGAAGTACAAATTCTTGGGGCGCCTGGGTGGCTCAGTCGTTGAGCGTCTGCCTTCGGCCCAGGTCAGATCCCAGAGGCCTGGGATGGAGCCCCACATTGGGCTCTCTGCTCTGCGGGAAGCCTGCTTCTCCCGCTACCATTCCCTCTGCTTGTGTTCCCTCTCTCGCTGTGTTTCTCGCTGTCAAATAAATAAAATCTTTATAAAAAAAAAAAAAAAAGAAGTACAAATTCTTTGCCTCACCCTACACGTGTTGATCAGAAGTTCTAGCATTAAGCTCAGAACTCTGTGTTTCAATAAGTCCTCTGAAGAATTCAGATGTATGCTGACCTCTGAAAACTTCTGATTTCCCTCTCTCTTCTCTTCTCTCTGTAACTTGCTTGAATCCTTCACACCATCACAAGTCTGTGAAGAGCACTGAGTCAGCCATCTGTAATCATAGATGGTTATTCATCAGAAAAGCAAAACAAAACAAAACAAAAACCCAAACCAGAAAACAAAACAGTATTACCACTATACCAAGAATAAGGAAAGCCAGTTTATGGAGCAAAATTAGACATAACTAAGTAACCTATTCCATCATCTGCCAGAATTTTAAAAGTTGCTAGAAAATCTCAAACTCCTTCTTAATTTTTCTTAAACCTGGCTTTCTTTATGTGAAGCCATTCAAGATAAACTACTTCTCA
>CM053608.1:122096902-122107203 GCA_028646535.1 Procyon lotor | reverse complement strand
TTTTTTTGTGGGTACAGAGAAATGCTAACTGGCTCGAGTGCTTGGAGGAATTTCACTTTTGGAGTTTTTCCCTTTAAATTTAATCATTTTATTCTAGTAAACCATAAGGACCTCTGAAAGGGGCAACATTTTCAGGTCTTTTTAGTTCCTCTTTTTTTTTTTTTTTTTTTACTGTAGGCTCCATGCCCAGTGTGGAGCTTGAACTCACAACTCAGATCGAGACCTGAGCTGAAATCAAGAGTCAGACACTCAACTGACTGAGGCACCCAGGCACCCCTTTTTAGTTACTTATAAGCCTAAGGTTTTTAGAAGAGGAAGAAAATGTGAAGAAAGTGGGCATCTCAGGTAGAGGATGAATTGTCACAGGGCCTTTGCACCCACCTGTTGTTCCCTCTGCTGGTAACACTGTCTCTTAAATCTTTGCTTAGTTGGGTCTTACTTCATCATTTTGGACCCAGCTTAAGAGTTGCCCCCTTAGGAATGTCTTGCCTAAGTCCTTTATCTCAGTTTTCACTTCTCCTTTCACCTTCTTCAAAACATTTATCTCTACCAAAACAATTGTTTATTTGACTATTATCTTTCTTCTATACCATAATGTAAGCTTTATGAGTGTAAGAATCTTGTTTTCTCATTTTCTGTGACTTTCTCTGTACTCAGAATATTTCAGACTCATGGTAGATGATCAGTAACTATTTTTTAAAATTAATGAGCAAAGAGCTGAGAATACGAGGCTGTATCCTGGAAGGGGCACTTTCTGATCTCACAGGTGTTAGGTAGGTGATTCTATCACAGAGAGGTGACTTGGAGAATTGTCTTAAGTTCTGCATGCTTTGACATGGCTTTGAAATTTTGAACCTCAGTTTCCTTATCTGAGGATGATAATAGGTACTTTGCAACATTATTTCCAGGCTAGAGATAGTATATGTAAGATGTTTAGTACAGTCCTAATATCGGCTATTGCTATGAAATGTTTATTCCTTATTTCTTCTAGGACACAATCTAGTTCAACAAGGATGGCATTGTCTGTGAATTTTTTTGTCTCCAGGGTTGTGAGTGACTGATGTGTTTATCATTCTGGTACCTTTTTTTTTTTTTTTTTAATTTATTTGAAAATATCCCCTGACATAGGCATAGGGTCTAGAAGTTGGTGATAGAATGTCAGGGTATTATCAAGACATTTTTTTTTTTTTTTTTTTTTTACCCATTCCCTTTATTATATCCAAACTAAGTTTAGGTGTTCCAGAAGACTTATAAAAGTTTTGTTTTTCTTATGCAGAAGCTGTACTTGAGTCAGACATAAATTTCATGACAGCAGGCTTCTTCTCTGAGTCCATATGTATATATGGACAATAGAAATGTTTCGCTGTAGAACTGATAGTAGTCATGGGCTAGAATTTCATTTTTAAGAAGAGATTGGAACAATCATATGGTTGGAATCGATGTCAAGGGGACTTGTTTTGAAGTTCCATTTGCATAAGAAATATATCATTTTTGTATGAAGATCTTCTTTACATAGGATGACTGAGAGTAGAAAGCAGGGAGTTGATAGATATTACAAGGGTAGACTAAAGCCACCTGCTGAGCAACCCTTTGTGTCTACTCCTTGGAATAGTTTGATTGACTTATGGGTTGCTCATAAGAGAACATGTGTTCTACTTGTACCAACAAAGTAAGATATACAAAATCCTGAATTCTCCGTAATACAGCTAAAGACAACAAACATAAAATGCTCCTCTAACAAAACAATAAATGGAACATTGGAATGCAGAACCACTGAGTGTTATTTTCCTACTTGGCCAATTTTAATGATCTGGCCCAAGGTACATGGGACACCCCAAAGGCTTAACCTTTCTTTTTATTGATTTTGAAGATATAATTCAACTTAATTTGTTGTTAATCTGGAGGAGAAACAGAACTTTGTTTAGGAGTCTAAAATATCTGTATATGTAAGTACCTTTTATTGTTTTTAATTATCAAAGGTAAGTAATGTTAACTAGAGCAGACCAGGCAAATTGGAACCGTGTTTCCACTGACAACAATTAGAAAGCTGGATAAGATGTAAAAAAGAAAAAATCTTCTAAAAAGGCACCGGAGGGTAGAGAGAAAAGGAGATATCACGGCAATATTTTAGAGAAGATAGAAATCCAGAGAAGCAAGTCTAACATTTGGGGCTTTTATTAGTCTTGGGATATCTGTTAATCTAGAACTGAACAGAACTCAAGTGAAGGTCAGAGAAACAGTCTATATAGTTTCATGTAGCTAAGAGAACTTAAGTTGTAGTTAAGGGCTTACAAAGAGCACTCTGGTCCACTCGCTAAGTTTTGGAGTGGGAGTCTGGTGGATCCGCCGCTAGGATTAAGAGAAAATCAGAGGCAGACAGCTTTGTCATATACTATAGCCCAGCTCAGAGTCGTCGAGGTGGTTCAAGAAAAGCCACACTCTCTAAAACTGGATAAAGGTGATCACAGCTCACTAATACCCCTAAGAATCTGGTAAGAGGAAATAAAAAACCTCCTTGGAGGGGAGGAACTTTCTTTTACCCTAATTATCCAAAGCAAACTTATTTCTTCAGAAAAATTTAAGTTTACAATGACGAGCACTCAGTAAAAAATAGCCACATAAGGAGATAATAGAACTTAATCCGACAGAAACAATGGGCTATAGAAACAAAACCAGCAGTGTTGTAAATATCTGTATTATCAGATTCAAATTTAAGAAAGCTACATATCAAATGTGGGAGATGGGATTATAGAGTTTCTTAGATATACTTAGCAAAAATACACATATTAAAGAAGATAAAAGGACTTAAAATTAGTGAGCTAAGCATCTCTTTCACAAACTTAGAAAATGTAGAAAAATCACCCCAATGAAAGTTGAGGGAAGGAAATAAAATTGTTAACAATATAATTTCATCATTTATATATATAAATATTTTATTTATATTATTATTTATGTTATGTTATATTTATTATTTATATTATATAAAAATATATATATTTAATATAATTAATAATTTAATTCCCCAAAATAAGGAACACACAATAGAGATCAACAGAGCTGTAAACTAATTCTTTGATGGGTCTAAGAAAATTGATAACCTCCTTGTGAGGTTTAAAAAAAAAAAAGGAGAGAAGTCACAAAGTAGAAATAATGAAGGGGACTTACTACAAATCTTGCAGAAATAGTAATGTAAAGGCATGATGAACAACCTATTATTTGTGCCAGTAAAGTAAAAAATTTAGATGAGATGGTTGAAACTGATACAAGAAGATATAAAAAAATTGAATAGTTTTCTATCAAAGATACTGAGTCTGTAATTAAAAATGTTTCTATAAGGAATATTATAGTTACCCATGGGTTTAAAGGTGAATTCAGTCGAATACTAACAGAAAATCTTCCAGGAAAAAAAAAAAGAGAAGCGTTTTCCAACATATTTAATGAAACTAACATAAATTTAATACTAAAATCTTATAGGGATATTATAAGAAAGGGAAATTACTGGCAAATCTTGAAAGATATGGGAGAGGTATCCTGAAAAACACAGAGAACACCAATTTGATAAAACTTATAAAAATCATATGAAATAATGTAAAAATGATAATATATTAGGCTAAGCTTGTTTTATTCCAGGAGTGTGAGATTCATTTAATATTATTAACTCAATTATTGCGACTTACCACATTAATAAAGAAAAAACATGAAGTCAATTAAATAGTTGCAATAAAGTACATGATAAAGTGCAGTACCTATTCATAATAAATCTCTTAGGAATATATGAATAAAGGGAAATCTCCTAATCTAATGTACGCCTAAAAATGCTGAAAGCAAAAAACATAATCCAAATTTCTTTGGATATTAAGCATCAGAAATATACCAGCTTATACCATCTCTATTCAGCTATTTCCAGATATTTTCAGATATTTACTGGAGAACATAACCAGTGTGTAAATCAAGAAAGAGAAATAAAAGTTGTGGACATTGGGGAAGGTATGGGCTGTTAAGTGCTGTGAAATGTGTAAGCCTGAAGATTCACAGACATGTACCCTGGGGCAAATAATACATTATATATTAATAAAAATTAATAAAAAAATATATAACCATGGGGGGGGAAAAAGATACAGCGTTCTGCTCAATAAAAAAAAAAGTTGTAAGGATTAGAACGTAAGAAATAAAACTTTCATTAATTATGAATGATATGATTGTGAGTAGAGAATACTAAGCGCTGTACAGATAAATTTTTTTCCCCCCAAAAAATGTTTATTTTATTTTTTCAGTGTTACAAGATTAATTGGTCATGCACCACACCCAGTCCTCCATGCAGTACGTGCCCTCCTCAATTTCAGAATGTACAGATAAATTTCTGGATTTGATTAATTTGGCAAGTTTTCGGATACAAGAACAGCAAAAATCAATTATATTCCTATATTGTACTATTTTATGGGACATTTTTAAAAAATTACATAGTGCTGTGTGGATTGGCAGTGACAGGGTTTGGGGAACTCTTTTTACAAATTACCCTGGGCTACAGGGATCTTCCTTTGTATGGCTTTACCACCTCATAGGGCCTGTCTTCTTCTGCAGGTAGCTGACAGATGGGGAGAGAGTATGAGATCGTGGGTGAAAGGTCTTCACGGGCCAGGCTTGGAGTTGACCACACTCCATTGACTGTAACAGTGGTCGGTGGTTGTTTGGCTAGGAGGAAAAGAAATCGAGTTTTCCTCTACATGGAGCCGTGTTTACTATAACTTCTGTTATAATATCATAATTAGATAGATTATCTATGGGGATCAGGCAGAAAAAAAAAATACCATCCCTGAATGCTTGGAAGAAAGAGAAACTTAGCCCTGGCTGGTGTCTCGGTCTCTGTCAATTCTCCCATAAGCTCCTACTTCCAGTTGTAACAAGAACCACGTTCTCATGAGGAGGTGAACGAATGGGGGGCTGCATTGTTTATTTCAGAAAGAAAGGAAAGCTACTTCTGAGTGACAGTTACTGTGTACAGATTTTGCTTGTTGGACCTTAATTCCACGGTGGCAGAAACATCGATGAATGTGTTGCTTTGTTTGCTTTTTTAAATGTCTTGAGACTACATTGGCAGAGTGAAGCCATATGCTACCTATTCTTGCCTCTGATACTGAATGAATTAGCTTGCGATCGTGTTTCCTGAGCTAATGAGGCAAACATTTTCTGGGATTCAGCTGGAGAAGAAATCTTTGGTACTGTTGTTTCAGTGAGAAGGAGAGCAGTGAGAATAACATTATCAAAATTTGGTGAAGTAACTGTCGTACTCATGGAGATAAGTTTTTCAGGAATAACCGTATTGAACAGTGAAAATGTAGAATTGTCATTTTGTGGTAGTAAGTACAAAAATTCATGAGCAATTTAAAAAGCCTTATGAGAATGGGTGACAGAGAAGAAAATGGTAAGTTGGGACACAATAAAAGAGAGTCCATATAATGCTTTGGAAATAGATTGTGTATGAAGCTATTAGATTTCAGACTTCTTTTATTTTTTTAATCTCTAGGTGTAGCTTATTTTTTCTCACTTTTGAAATAAAGGTGTTGGAATGAAAAATCAATGTGATCTTTCCTAGTTTTAGAACTGCATTATTCCAAGTCAGTGTTCCGGTTAATAAAATGACCGGAAAAACAAAAATGCCAGGGGTTGTTAGTGTTACTTATGAGTAAACTGGTTCATCGAGGCTGTCTGACTGGGGGATGGTAACCTATGACATCTACAAACCCTCGATTTGGAAATGAATCAGAATGTGGCAGTTTTATACGGATTGGAGTGTGGGGCTGCGAAACCGCTGGATGATATCCTAGAGAAGCGAAATTCTCGGTGAGGAGGAAACTGCAGATAAGGATCCTAAAAATCTGGGTACAGCTTCTCCTAAGGAGACAGCCAGCTTCTCAGCTGCACTCGAATGGGGTGAATCTCAAAGAAACAATAGACAGCTAACAGCTGGGAGTCAAAAGAGCTGAGTAGAGATTTCAGCAAAAATTAGGTACTGGGAAGAAAAAGACTCAAGTTTATGTTTCCCAAGATAACCACCTTGGTGAGCCTTCTGGGTTTAATATTGGGGCCCCAGAGGCTCTAGAAGTAATGGCCACAGTCCAAAAGTGAAGCATGTGTTTTAGGAGTTTTGCGCTCTAGTCGTAAATGGGAAGTAAAGTAAGCATGCTCTCCTGCAACCTAAAACAAAGGCTCAGGCAGGATCAAGTGATGTGCCAATGTGCTAGCTCCCTGCAAATCAGAATGGGACAGCAACAACCAAAACAGAGCAACAAATTGAATAAACAAAAACCCAACACACAAACATGAAATCTGAACCTTTTTGGAGGAATCTATCATGTAGGTCCTGAATAGGATTTCATCCACAATATCAAGCAGATGATACACATTGAGGAGGTTTGCTGAAGCAACAGGGGAGGAAAAGCAAGAAGTAAAACACAGAGAGCAAAAAAGGGCATATGGTGATGAAGTTCTTGGAGGTATCAGAAATGGTTGAAATAGCTGCATCATACGTTTAAGAATACAAAGAAAAAGATGGATAAAATAGACAAAAATAAGGAGATTTTCTTTTTTAAAAAAAGATTTACTTATTTTAGAAGAGAGAGAGCATATGTGCATGAGCAGGGGGAGGGTCGGAGGGAGAGAGAGGGAGAGAATCCCACACAGATTCCCTGTTGAGCACGGAGCTTGATCTCAGGACCCTGACAGGGACCTGAGCCAAAATCAAGAGTCAGATGTTTAACCGACTGAACCACCCAGATGCCCCTCAAAATATGGAGATTTTCAAGGAGAATCGGAGTCCATAAAGAGAAACAGATGAATATTCTAGAACTGGGAAAGAAAAACATGGCCTTTGTAATTAAGAACTTATCTGGTGGGTGTAACAACAGACTGGAAACAACAGAAGACAAGATACAGTGATCTGGGGGATATGTTCAGTCTAAACCCCAGTAAGTGTATCTTTGTGGAAATTCACAAGCTAGTTCTGAAATATCTATGGAAATGGGAAGGCCATCCATGAATAGCTAAGACAATGTTGGAGGATACCTCTGTCAGACAGCAAAACTTATTACAAGGCTACAGTATTTGTGACTATATTTGTACAAAGAAAGACCTATATGCAGTGGACACTTGATGTATTATGGAAGTGGCACTTTAGGGGCGCCTGGGTGGCTCAGTGGGTTAAAGCCTCTGCCTTCGGCTCAGGTCATGATCTCAGGGTCCTGGGATCGAGCCCCGCATCGGGCTCTCTGCTCAGTGGGGAGCCTGCTTCTCCCTCTCTCTCTGCCTGCCTCTCTGCCTACTTGTGATCTCTCTCTCTCCGTCAAATAAATAAATAAAATCTTAAAAAAAAAAAAAAAAAAAGAAAGTGGCACTTTAGATGATGACCTCCCCACTGGATAGTGCTGGGCGAAATTGAAATTCACATGGAAAAAAAAAAGAAACTTGATCCTCACTGATATCATAGCAAAATTTAATACCATGTGGATGGCATATCCTAATGTAAAATATAAAATAAGAAAGCACTTAGAAAAAGTAAGCTTTGGGATATACAAAGATTTCTTAACTAGGACACAATATCACTGAAGAGAAAGAGTAAAATCAAGAACTTCTGTTCTCCAAATGACCCATTAAGGGAGTGAAAAGGCAAGTTAGAGACTGGGAGAAAATACTTATGATATGAACAAGTGCAAAGGGCTTATATCAGAATACATAAAGAACGCCTACAAATTTATAAGAAAACGTTTGGAGACTTGAACTGACGCTTTACAAAGAGGCTGTCCGAAGGGGGAGCAGACATTTGTTCTCAATTATAATTTTTCATCAGGCAAAAGTGAATTAAAACCGCCGCACAATATCATTATGTATCCACCTGAATGGTTAAAATTAAAGACTGTCATTTCTAAATATTAACAAGAACATGAGTATATGGAAGGCTCATCACTGCAAGTGGGAAAATAAATCGGTGCAGTCACCTGGAGTGAGTCTTTGGTATTGTACATGTTGAGTATAAATATGTCCTATGATCCAGAAATTTCACTCCTCGGCTGGCTTAGGATAATGGCAATATAATAATACAGAGGCACTGAGATATATGATAGGAAAGAAGGCCACAAGAATGAGGATAATTCCAGTCATCATAAGTGACATTTGAAATCCGTTCTACATTCAGATCTTGAGTTTATGTTATACCTCACCCCGAGAATAGGCCTCATAGTTCAGTTTGGCCAACCAAACAGGCTGCTCAATTAAGTAATTGGTTATCTCACTTTTCCGGAAGTGTTTCCTTAGATATGAGTTATTTTCCAAACTCCCATTTGGCTTGATGACGATGTAGTTGAAGGCAATTTTCTTATCTAAGAATATTCTAAATCATAAATTTATGTTGATTTTTTTTTTTTTTTTGCCTCTAAAATTTGAACTGTTTTATTTGTTATTTGCAGGAAAGTCAGGGATTAAGTGCAGATTATGTATTTTAGTATAGAGTAGAAATCCTTATGGGAACTGATGAAATTTGCTATCTTGGATCCATCATGGTAACTACATCAGATTTTTATTTTGTAATATTTATTTATTTTTAAAAAATATTTATTTGAGAGAGAGAGAGAGAGAGAGAGAGGGAGAGAGAGGGAGAGCCAGAGCACAAGTCGGGGGAGGGAGAGGGAGAACAGGTTCCTCACTTTAGCAGGGAGCCCAAGGACTTAAGGCTTGATCCTAGGACCCCACGATCATGACCTGAGCAGACAGTTGACTGACTGAGCCATGCAGGTACCCCTACATCAGACGTTTAATGCTTCATTTTGAGCATTTGGAAAGGCCAGACAACCGTGTTAAAGTCTAGGACACATTTTGATGTGAGTTAACATGGGAAGGCCCTGTGATCGTACAAGGAGAATAATCATAAGGGTATGCACTGAATAGACACAGAGTTTGTTAGGAATTGCTATTAAAACTTAATTAGTTTCACCCTGGGTGTCATTAAACAAATAATGCAATGGTTTCTGTATATATAGATTTATGAGAAAATAATTGGATGATAGTTTATATTATTAGTCTTGTGTTCTTTTATATCCCTGGCAGGCTCTGAGTTTCTCTGAGGCTCTGTGACAAATAAATAGAAGCAGCTAATTGTTAAGATGTAGGTCCAGTAAAGGCAGATTGATCTACTGAAGTTCATTCTAATAGTGGGATCTAGGGCTAAAGGGCAAACTCAACAATTGGAAGCATCATTGGCCATTGCAGTTGTTTGATAATAGCAAATAAAGGAATCTAAAAGTTTACAAAAAGAAAATCTATTTCGAGAAGGACAAAAAAGGATTATCCATTTTAGTAGTCTAGTACCTCCAGCAGAACCCGTGGAAAGATTATAGCAATCAGTGACAGAAAAAGGAAACAATAAAATGTAATCTGGGTATAAGTCCATCATCTGATTATGGATCTTGGTCCAAAAGTCTTAGAAGGAAGTAATGCATACCTGATATCTTTATGATCTTTAAATTCTTGGGTTAGATGTTTGCTTCTATTGGTTTTGTAGTAAGCTGCAGTGTTCATTCTTTTTTTTTTTTTTTAAAGATTTTATTTGTTTATTTGAGAGCGAGAGAGAGAGATCACAAGCAGGCAGAGAGAGAGGGGGAAGCAGGCTCCCCGCTGAGCAGAGAGCCTGATGTGGGGCTCGATCCCAGGACCCTGAGATCATGACCTGAGCTGAAGGCAGAGGCTTTAACCCACTGAGCCACCCAGGTGCCCCCATGCTGTGTTCATTCTTAAGTTGAACACATATTTCCAGTTATTGGATCATTGGCACACTTACACAGGAAGATGTGATTCCATGGGTAGATACCCTGGAATAACACTATTTGTGTTTACAAAAACTCAATATGGATCCTTTCCAAGTAATGCTAAGTTTGTTTTTTATTGGTGTCTTTTCCTGTACATTGAATCTCCTGGATGTATATTATGTAGATGTATGTCTACTGGTGTCTTTTTGGAAATATAACTTTTTCTTGCCAAGCATATTTCTGTGTATATGACATTTATTTTAACAGTAAGTGATATAATCATGTAGAGTGTCAGTGGAGAAGTATAGTATAGTATAAGACTCATAGATTTTCTTGCAATGAATTTATGAGAACTCCCGAGGTTTATAGGAATTCGTTTTGTGTAGATTGTATATCATTAGGACTATAGATAAAATTTAAGCCAAATAGATTAAACTTGTCTGAAAATTTGAATTGTACTGATTTAAGATACTATTAGTCTATTCTTTTCTCCCAGAGTTTTGGGAA
>CM053608.1:122064922-122096402 GCA_028646535.1 Procyon lotor | reverse complement strand
AGAGACAGAGAGAGCATGAGCAGGGGGAGAGGCAGAGGGGCATAGGGAGAGCAGACTCCCTGATGAGCTGGGAGCCCGACATGGGGCTCTATCCCAGGACCTGGAGATCATGACCTGAGCCAAAGGCCAATGATTAACTATCTGCATCAGTATTTCACTTTTAAGGTGGATTTCTCTATTACTAGTGAGTGTTGAACGTTTCCCCAGGTGACAAGACATAATTTGTAATCATTTTATAACAGGATGGTAGCCAATCTCATCAGACTATTTTAAGCTATTACTAAGGCATATGTAGAGGCTTGTGCTTTGGGCAAGTGAGTGAAATCCATTAGTCCACGTTCAAATAATTCTATAGGTAGGGGTCCTGATCCTTTTCATATCTCTATAGTTTTTATTTGGGTTATGATACTAATAGACAAGGCAAGATCTGGTCACTGGTTGAGACACTCTTAAAATTTTGTTACCACTCTCTTTAGTTGGCAACAGAGTCTGAACTCCCTTCTTCCCATGGACACACTGAATGTATGGGTACACGAGGAGGAGTTCCCTCTGAAAGAAATCTGGAAACTAGCAGGGAAACTCTTGTATATCAGGTTGATGTCGTTTGGAGCATTAGAGTTCAGAGCCAATGACCAAGAGAGAATTCTTGATGCAAAAGGGTGCAAAAGGGTGGTTTTATTAAAGCACAGGACTCCTAGGCAGAAAGAGCTGCTGCTCAGGGGTTTTGAGGGGTGACTATTTATATAGATTTTCTCTTCTATGGAGGGAGGGTGATGTTAGGGCTACAGGAAATCTATAGGTTTCTGGAGATTGCTTTTTCCTTGCAAATCATTAAGACAGTTGCAAACTGATGGAGATTCACATCCTGCATGACTATGATCTCTACCAGTTAACCACTTGTTATTCCTTTTCCTTTGTTCTAGGGCAGCCAGGAGGGTCTGAGGAATGTCATAAGTATCCCACCTAGGGGGGCGTAGGGGATGGTTTACAGGGTGTCAGCTTGTGCTTTGTCCTCAGCTTGCCTTCCGCTGCCTCATCAAGGTGAATGAGGAACATACACTGAAAAGGGTAGAAAAGGCTGAGGCACTTGCTTGCCATGAACCTCATCCCTGGTATAGTGCCTTCTAATTGGGAGGGCAACTCCCAACTCCCAGTTTCTTCCTGAGAAGTGAAGGGCTTAGACCCCACATTTAGTGCTCTAACTTTTAAAACCCACCTGAGGGATGTATCCCCCAAACACTTAGTTCTGAAAGCCAACAGGGCTTCTGTGCACAAGACTTACATGGCTTAGTAAACAAACAAACCATTCTTAGTGGGCTCTAGAAAGTTCACAGTGGCTTATCCCCTCAGGGCTCACTGGGATCAGACAAAAACACCCACTAGTTTTTTTCTGAAAGGGGTCTATCTGCATACACTCAAAGTTCTGCTTGAGGTTGTCCTTAGAATTTAGCATGCATCTAGGAGCTAACTACCATCTTTCCTGGGGACCGGAGAACCCAGACGCCTCTCTGAAAGTTCTCTCTAGCCTGCTTTAACTTACCAGTATCTTGTACATATGTCTGGCATCTCAGCTTTTGAGGCTGCTGCCCAGGGACTGGCCCCCTACATTGCTTGGCTCCAGTAACTGGTGCAGCTTGCATTCACAAGTTCCACAGGATGGCAGCAAACCAAGGAGCCATTCCTAAAGGGTACAGGGGTACCACTCCACAGCTATTAACCCAGCCCAAGGGCAGAGAGAGGGAGCAGGCAATACCTGTCTTTCAGTTTCTCTCTGGAAGGGACCCATCTGCGAACGTTCCCAGATGTTGTCTGAGGGACTGGTTTGCAGATAACCTGTATCTGTGTTGACTGCAGTCCTCTCCTTTGGGAAACTGACTGATCTTGGTGTACCCTTAACCACTAGGAGGCACCAAGAACAAAGAGGGTGGTTTGAAAATCACAGAGACTTAAGAGAAAACCAAGAGCTCAGGTCAGGCTGATTGACAGGGCTCAAGAGGTGGCTCTTTTATTTAATGTGCAGAAACCAACACAAAGTGTCAAGAAAAATAAGAAACAGGAATAAGTTCCAAACAAGTACAAGATAAAGCTCCAGAAACTCACCTTAATGGAATGGAGATCAGTGAATTTATCCAATAGAGAGTTCAGAATCAAGGTTATAAAGGTGCTCACCAAGCTCAGGAGAACAATATGTAAATAAAATGCACATTTCAACAAAGACAGGAAATTTCTAAAAGTTCCAAATAGAAATCACAGAACTGAAAATACAATAACTGAACCGAAATATTCGATAGAGGTGCTCCACAACAGATAGATCAGTGGAAGAAAGTCAGCAAACTCAAGACCAGGGTAGTGAAATTCATCCAATCAGATGAACAAAAAGAAAAAGAATAAAAAAGAGTGAAGATAGCCTAGGGGAATTATAGGACCACATCAGGTAGAGCAGTATTTACATTATAGGGTTCTCAGAAGCAGAAGAGAGAAAGAAAGGGGATGAAAATTTATTTGAAGAAAAAAATGGCTGGAAACTCTTTTATTTGTGGAAAGAATCAGATAACCAGATCTAGGAAGCTTACAGAGTCCCAAAAAAAGATGAATCCAAAGAGACCTACACCACAACACATTTTAGTTACATTGTCAGAAGTTCAAGACAAGAAGAAAATCTTAAAAGCAGCAAGAGAAAAGTGGCTTATTACATACAAGGAATCCCCCAAGACTATCAGCAAATTTTTTCAGTGGAAATGTTGCAGGCCAGAAGAGAATGACATAGTATATTCAATGTTCTGAAGAAAGAGGAGGGAAGGAAGGAAGGAAGGAAAGAAGGAAAGAAGAAACGAATGAATGAACTCTGCCAAACAAGAATTATTTACCCAGCAAAATTATTCTTCAGAATTGAAGTATAGTTTTCCAAACAAGTAAAAAGTGAAGGAGTTCATCACCATTAGACTGGCCTCAAAGGAAGCGTTAAAAAGATGTTTTCAAACTGAAACAAAAGAGGTAATTAGTAGCAGGAAGACATATGAAGGTGTAAATGTCACTAATGAAAGTAGATACATACATTTAGAAAAGTTAAATGGTAATGGGCTTGTGACTCTAGTATGAATGTTAAAACGAAAGTATTAAAAATAACTGTAAAATATTAAAAAATTATAACTATACGAATTTGTTAATCGTGCAAAAAGATGCAAATTGTTACATCAAAAACATAAAATGTGGATGTGGGAGTATATAAATGTAAAGCTTTTGTATACGTTAAAAGTTAAGTTGTTGGGGCACCTGGGTGGCTCAGTCGTTAAGCGTCTGCCTTCGGCTCAGGTCATGATCTCAAGGTCCTGGGATCCAGCCCCGCATCGGGATCCCTGCTCGGCAGGAAGCCTGTTTCTCCCGCTACCATTCCCTCTGCTTGTGTTCCCTCTCGCTTTGTGTTTCTCTCTGTCAAATAAATAAAATCTTTAAAAAAAAAAAATTAAAAAGTTAAGTTGTTATCTGTTTAAAACAGACTGTTATAAATATAAGCTGTTTTATGTAAGATCCATGGTAACTAAAACACAAAAACCTATGGTAGATATACAAAAGATAAAGAAATCTATACATACCATTATAGAAAAATCATAAAATCACAAAGTAAGAGAACAAAAGAGGAAGAAAGGAACAAACGAATTAATTTCTGCCAGAAAGTAATAAAATGGCAATATTAAGTCCACACCAATTGATAATTACTTTAAAAGTAGATGTACTTAATTTTCCAATCAAAAGATAGAGAATGGCTGACTGGATGAAAAAACAAGACCCAACTGTATGTTGCGTACAAGAGGCTCACTTCAGCTTTAAAGAAACAAACAGACTGAAAATGATGGGACAGGGAAAGATAGTTTGTGCAAATGGAAGGTACAAGGAAGCAATCACAGCTGTACTTCTGTTAGACAAAACAGACTTTAATCAAAGACTGTAAAAGAGTAAAGGAGTACATTATATAATGACAAAGGGATGAATGTATCAAGAGAAGATAACATTTGTAAATATTTTTGTACCCAATATAGGAGCACATAAATATATAAAGCAAATAGTAATAGACCTAAAGGGAAAATTAGCAACATAATAAGAGTAGAGGGCTTCAAAACCCCACTGTAAACAACAGATAGGTCATCCAGATAGAAAATTAATACAGAAACACTGGGCTCGAACTACACATTACCCTAATGTTTTTTGTTTTTTTTTTTTTAAGATTTTTAAAATTTATTTATTAAAGAGAGTGTGAGTGAGTGGGCACAGAGAGAAGGGCCAGATTGAGAAAGAGAAGCAGGCTCCCCACTGAGCAGGGAGCCCGATGTGGGACTGGATCCCAGGACCCAGAGATCATGACCTGAACCAAAGGCAGATGCTTAACTGGCTGAGCCATCCAGGTGCCCCAATCCAAATGCTCTTAATGGACATTCACACAACATTCCATCCAACAGTGGAAAAATACACATTCTTTTCAAGAGCATAAGGAACATAATCCAGTATGGATCACATGTTAGGCCACAAAGCAAGTCTTAGTAAATTTAAGAAGATCGAAATCATATCAAGCATCATTTCTGACCATAATGGCATGAAACTAGAAATCAGTTGTGAGAAGGAAACTGGGAAATTCACAAATATGTGGGATTAAACAATATGCTCCTGAACAGTCAATGGATCAAAGAAGAAGTAAAATGAGAAAACAGAATATCTTAAGACAATTGAAGGTAGAAACATGACATACCAAAACTTATGAGATGTAGTAAAAGCTGTTGTAAGAGGAAATTTTATAGCAATAAATACCTACATTAATAAAAAGTCCAGATCTCAAATAAACAAACTAAATTTATACCTTAAGAAACTAAGAAAAGAAGAACAAACTAAGCCCAAAGCTAACTAAAGGAAAAAAATTGTGAAGATCAGAGTGGAAATAAGTAAAATAGAGACTAAAAAGACAGCAAATAATTAAAAATTTATATTCGAAATTATAAAAAATAGACAAGTCCTTATCTAGACTAAACAAGAAAAAAAAGTAGACCAATAAATAAAGTTATAAATGAAAGAAGAGATATTGCAAATGACATTGTAGAAATGAAAAAGAATCATTACTGACCACTATGAGCAATTAGACACCAACAAACTGAATAACCTAGAAGAAATAGATAAATTCCTAGAAACATATAATATACCAAGCCTGAATTAAAAAGGAGAAAATCTGTAAGGAGATTAAGTAATCAAAAACCTCCCAACAATGGAAGAATCAGATGCATTCACTGGTGAATTCTACCAGTTACTTAAAGAAAAATTAAGACCAATTCTTCTCAATCTCTTTCAAAAGATAGAAGAGGAGAGAGTACTTCAAAAGCCATTAAATGAGGCCAGCCCTAACCTGATATCCAAATCAGACAAAGACAATATAGGAAAAGAAAATAGTAGGCCAACATCTCTGATGAACATAAATGCAAAATGCTCAACAAAATATTAGCAGACAATTCAACAATAAAATGACCAGACATCGTAAAGAAGTAGGATTAATTCCAGGATGTAACGAAGATTCAACATATGCAAATCAATAAGTGTGATATACCACATTAACAAAATGAGATACAAATTCATATGATTATCTCAATGGATGCATAGAAAACATTTGGAAAAATTCAGCATCCATTTATTTATTTATTTTTAATTTTTATTAACATATAATGTATTATTTGCCCCAGGTCAGCGTCCATTTATGATAAAAATCCTCAACGTGAGTATAGAGGGGATATACCTCAAAATAATAAAGGGCATATAAGAGAAGACCAGAGCTAACATCGTATTCAATGGTAAAATGCTGAAAGGTTTTTTTCCCCAGTATCAGGAAGTCCTAGCCAGGACAACTAGACAAGTAAAAGAAATAGAAGGCATCCAAATAAGAAAGCAAAACTGTCTCTATTTGCCAATGACATGATATTATATGTGGAAACCTTAAAGGCTCCACCAGAAACGTTAGCAGGAATAAACAAATCGAGTGAAGTTACAGGCTACAAAATCTACATACAAATTCAGGAGCATTTCTGTATATTAATAATGAACTAGCAGAAAGAGAAATCAAAACAATATGGTATTGGCATAAAAACAGACGTATAGGTGAATAGAATAGAATAGGAGCCTAGAAACAAACCTCCACATATGTGGCCAATTCCTTTATAATAGATGAGCCAAAAATATACAAAAGGAAAGGTAGTCTCTTCAATAAATGATGTTGGAAAAACTGGACAGTCACATGCAGAAGAAGGAAACTGGATCTCTATGTTTCATCATACACAAAAATCAATTCAAAATGGATTAAAAGCTTGAACATAAGACTGGCAACCATGTACGTCCTAGAAGAAAACATAGGGATGGGCTCCTTGACAGGGGTCTTGGCAGTGAGTTTTTGGATTTGACAACAAAAGCAAACGCAAGGAAAGTAAAAATTAACAAGTGAAAGAGCTGCACAGCAAAGGAAGCCACCAACAAAATGAAAAAGCATAACTATGGAATGGAAGAAAATATTTGCAAATCTGGTAAATGGTTAATATTCAAAATTTACAAGGAGCTTACGCAGCTACATTGCAAAAAAAACAAAACAACAACAACAACAAACCCTCCCCCCCAAAAAAACAATCCAATTAAAAAATGGGCAGAAGAACTGACTAGATATTTTTCCAAAGAGGACATGCAGATGGCCAACAGGTACATGAAAAGGTGCTTTATTTCACTGTCAGGGAAATGCAAATCAAAACCACAGTGTGATATGAACTCACACCTGCTAGGACGGCTACCTTCAAAAAGATGAAATAATCAGGACATCTGGGTGTCTCAGTCACTTAAGCATCTGCCTTCAGCTCAGGTCATGATCTTAGCATCCTGGGATTGAGCCCCATGTTGGGCTCCTCACTCCATGGGGAGTCTGCCTCTCTCTCCCTTTGACCCTCCCCCTGCTCGTTCTCTCTCTTTCTCTCTCAAATAAATAAATAAAATCTTTTTTAAAAAGATGAAATATCAGGTTTTGGCAAGGCTGTGGAGAAAAGAGAATCCTTGTGTCCTGCTGTTGGGGATGTAAATTGATGCAGCCATTGTGGGAAAAAAGAGTAGAGGTTCCTCAAAAAAATTAAAAAGAGAATTTCCCTAAGATGCAACGATCCCACTTCTGGGTATATAACCAAAAAGGCAATGAAAACAAGATCTTGAAGAGACATAAGCACCCCCGGGATCATTGCAGCATTATTCACAATAGCCAAAATGTTGGAACAACTAAGTGTCCATTAATGGATGAATAGAGACATTGTAACACTTAGACACTCACGGAGTAATACTTTCAGTCTTAAGAATTTCATTCTTTTGTTTGCAACATGGATGGAACTTGAGGGCATTATGCTAAGTGAAATAAGTCTGACAGAGAAAGACAATTGTTGTATTATATCACTAATATGTGGAATCTTAAAAAGCCAAATTCATAGAAAGTGACTAGAATGGTGCTTACCAGGGGCTGAGGGATAGAGGAAAGGAAGAGACATTTGTTAGAGTATGAACTTCTCGTTACAAGATGAGTAAGTTCTGGGGATCAAAGTATAACATAGTGATTATAGTTAATAATATTGTAATAAGCACTTGAAAGTTGCTGGGAGAGGAAATCTTAAATGTTCTCAACAGAAGAAAGAAATGGTAATTAGGTGACATGATGTAGGTATTGCTAATGTTCTGCTGGTGATCATTTCATAATATATGAAGTCAACACATGTACATCATAATCTTACATAATATTAGAAGGCAGTTACAAGTCAATGAACCTGGGAAGAAGGTGGGACAGGTATCTGTTTGCTAATATTTTATTTGGTATTTCACCAATACTCCTGAGTGATACTTGTAATTTCTGTTCTGGCCCATCTTTATTAGGTTTAGATATCAATATTGTAATTGTTTTACAAGTAGAATTTAGAAGCTTCTTTATAGTCTGTATTCCATGAAAAAAATGCGTAGCATTGGGTCTTAGAAAATTTGATGGAGTTCCCTAAGAAGCAATCTATATTTGGTGCTTTGTTGTGGGATAGATTTCCTTGATGGTTTTCTCTGCTTCTACTCCCTGAATTGGAATTAAGTATAAACCATTCCAATTTGGAGAGTAGAAACAGAGAAAATGATCAATTAATGAGGTCTATTTCAGTAGAGTGTATTTTCCTATAATATTATCTCTTTCGTTGAGGTTTGTGAATTTATTTGCACAGAAGTCTACAAGGAGTTCTTCATGAGTTTTAATGGTGTTTGTTGTTTTAGTGCTTCTTTATTTCTTGTAAACTGTTAACTTGTATATTTATGTTTTCTTTTGTTTTTCTTGATTAAGTTAGCGAATGGTTGTATTTTATTTTTTTAAAAGATTTTATTTATTTGAGAGAGAGAGAGAGAGAGAGAGAGAGAGAGAGAGAGAGCATGTGAAAGAGAGCACATGAGCAGGGCGGGGGGATTGGGAGAGGGAGAAGCAGACTCCCCGCTGAGCAGAGAGCCTGATGCAGGGGTTCAGTCCCAGGACCCTGGGATCATAACTTGAGCTAAAGGCAGACACTTAACTGACTGAGCCACCCAAGTGCCCCAGTGGTTGTGTATTTTATTACATTAGGAAAATAATGGGACACCAGGGTGGCATAGTCGGTTGAGCATCTGATGCTTGGTTTCAGCTCAGGTTGTGATTTCAGGGTCCTGGAATCGAGTCCTGCATCAGGTTCCACACTCAGATATAGAGTCCTGCATCACTCAATCTCTGCTCGAGATTCCCTCTCTCCTTCACCCTCAAACCCTCCTTCCCCCTCAACCTCTCCTGCTTGTGCTCTCTCTCTAAAATAAATAAATAAAATCTTAAAAAAAAGATAAAATAATGTATTTAGCATGATATTCTTTGGCTGTTTCCTTTCTGTTCTGATGTTTATTATTTCCTTTAATTTCATTAGTTTTGGTTTACTTTGTTCTTTTTAGCTTTTTGAGTTGGGCATTTAACTCATTGGTTTTTATTCTCCTGCTCATTATAAAAAAGTATTCTTTAGAAATCCTGTCATTTTCGTTTTTGTTTCCTCTTTTAGCCAAGAGTTATTTAAAAGAAAAAAAAAATCCAGGTGGTAGAGCTTTAAAAAATTTTTGTTATTTGTAGTTTGCAGCCTTTTTATAATACTTACACTTTATGAATTTACTGGTGCCTTCTTTTTAATGTAATATATGACAGTTTTTATTAATGTTCTATGTACTCTTGAGATAAAGTTGGAATTTCTGTTGTCAGAGTATAAAATTCAATATATTTCCACAAGATCTGTCTTATTGGTTATGTTATTCAGTTTTTCTATGTCTACATTTATTTTTGTCTTCTTTATTCATCCAAGAATAATGTGATAAAGACTTATATTATTCATATATTTCTTTATATGTCTACGACACCTCTTATAGCTTCTGTTTTTCTGAAGTGGTTGCCTTATATTTATAAATAGTTTTTCTTTAAGATGAATTGTGTCTTTTAGTATTAAAAAGTGGCCTTCTTGAGCATGTTAGTGCTTCTTTTTTCTTTTAATTTTATTAAGATTTTAATTTTAATTCTAGTGTAGTTAACTTACCATGTTATATTGGTTTCGGGTGTAAACAATTCTATACATTTCTCAGTGCTCTTTATGAAAAGTGTGCTCTTAATCCCCTTCACGTATTTCACCCATCCCCCCACCGACCTCCCCTCTGGTAACCATCAGTTTGTTCTCTAGAGTTAAGAGTTTTTTCTTGGCTTGTCCCGCTCTCACTCCTTTTTTTTTTTTTTTTAATCTCCTTTGTTTTGTTTCTTAAATTCCACATAGGAGTAAAATCATTATGGTATTTGTCTTTCTCTGACTAACTTATTTCACTTAGCATAACACTCTGTAGCTCCATCCAGGTCATTGCAAATGGCAAGATTTCATCCTTCTTGATGTCTAAGTAATACTCCATTACACACACACACACACACACACACACACACACACACACCCCACATCTTCTTTATCCATTGGTTAGTTGATGGACACTTGGATTGCTTCCATAATTTGGCTATTGTAGATAATGTTGCAAAAAACATACAGGCACACATATCCTTTTGAATTAGCGTCTTTGTATTCTTTGGGTAAATAGCCGGTTGTGTGAATGAACATGTTAGTGCTTTTTGATGGAGTTCTCCTTTATCTAATATTACAGCCCTTGCTTTCTTACTGTTTCCATTTGTCTGGTATACCTTTGTCCATCCCTGTACATTTAGCTTTATTGAATTTGCTTTGGGTGTGTCTTTTGTAGATTTGGGGTTTTCTTTGGGAGCCAAGCAGAAACTTCTTCTTTTAATAGATGAGTCCAGACCATTCAATTGTATTGACTATGTCATATAATTTGGCATGTATATTGTGTTTTATTCTCTATGGTTAACCTTTGATGTGTAGCTTGCCAGTTTTTAATAGTACCCAGTGACTCCCACTTACTGATGGGACCAATGACCTATTTCTACTTTTCTCTATTTCCTTCTAGTTTTACTTTGTAAAAATGATAATTGCTAAATTCTACTTTATATTACTCTTTTACCTTCATTCCTATCTTTACTTTATTATTAGATCTACAATTAAATATATATGGTCCTTTAACCAGTGTAGTTAATTTATATCCACTGTTTAGTTTGTAGAGGTGTTTTAGGCTATGGACTTTCCATTGATCATTGCTTTAAGTGTAATTGGAATATGATATGTACTATATTCCTTACTCTTGCTCTTTAGCAATATGCAGACTTTGGGTGAAGTTTCTTCAGTCATTTCTTGGTTGGATGACACTCATCTTTTGAAAGGGCCGAGGGATCTAGCATTCACTGAGTTCTTGCAAGTTGAAGCTCTAATTCTGTAATGCTGATACTTACATAATAACACAGTTGAATAAAAATTACTGGTTCACCTCTTGGTTTTCTTACAAAGGCTACTTCATTCCTGCCTTGCTTTACGTATTGATTTTGAGCCATATGATGCCAACGTCTCTCGCCCTTGTAACTTATTTTTTCTGGAAGCCCTGAGGATTTTTTTTTTTTTAATTTATAAATTGAAATAGTTCTAAGAGAAGTTTTAGAATTGACCTTTCTAGATCAGTTTTCTAAGTACTTCGTTAGCTCTTAAAATATGTTGATTCAGGTCTTTTATTTTTGAAAAGTGTTCTTGAATTAGCGTTCAAAATAGTAGTTCTGTTTAACTGCTTGTTTTTCTTCTTTGGAGTCTCCACTTATACCTATGTTGACTTTTCATTGCCCAATTTCCATTTCAACCAATTTCTCTCTGACTTCTTTTATTCCTAAAAAACAACAAAAAAACTACCCATTTATTCTCTATTACTTTCCTGCTTTTCTTCAATTGCTCCTCATTAAACCTTCATTCAACTCCATTGTAAAAATGGCATAGGCATCATTTAACTGAGCTTTATGTTAAGATTTTGCCTTCCTCTATTTCTTTCCTGAAACCAACGTTTACTTCATTTCTTTGTTTTATTCTCCATTTTTGTTCTTCGATTTCGAATTTCAAATTTTCCTCTTTTGTATCTGCCATAGCACATTTGAGGATAAATGATCCAGTTTCCTATGTTAGTTTTTTTTTAAAATTCATGATTATTTGGGAGAATTTTATCAGCCCAAAGTTTTAATGTTAATTTTTTTTCTTTTCTTTTTTCTTTTCTTTTCTTTTCTTTTCTTTTCTTTTCTTTTCTTTTCTTTTCTTTTCTTTTCTTTTCTTTTCTTTTCTCTTTTCTTTCATTTTCTTTCTTTCATTCATTCATTCTTTCTTTCTCTTTTCTCTCTCTCCCTTTCTCTTTTTTTTTGCAGTAGCTTTGTATAGGAGGTTGGTTTAGTTTGGCTGAATGGTTTCCCAGATTTCTTGTCCAAGGCTGCCACCTTCTGTCAGAGTAGAAGATTGCAGTTTCTTTAATAGGTGGTCTGGGGGGGTGGCAAGGAGCTGCAGAAGAGAGCAGGGTGTCTGTCCTTCTTTTTCCCTTTAAAACATCATCTGGATGGATCCTAATATGACCTTCATCTTTTCCTTTCACCACTCTCCAGTGGGAACCTCCTTCCTTCCCTTTTATCCTGTCTTCTTCCAGAATGTTTCTTTTCAAGGCTGTCTCCCTCAGCAATGCATCCAATTTTCAGTCCCTTCCTTTTCTTCCCATACTCTTTATTGGCATTTCATCACTTAGGATGATTCTAGCTTAATGAACTCCCCGTCTTCTGCATACCTTTTGTTGGATCCTTTTTATTCTCCCTTCCAATCTTCTCTCCACACCCACCCTCCCCCCCAATTTTGGATGGTCCACAATGGGAGTTTTAGAGAAATCTTGGCTGAAAACTGGTATTTATTTTTCTGAATACAGAAAATTTAGAATTGTGGTGATTTTTCAATCTATATATGTTGAAATTATGATCCGTGTATGGGTTTGTTTGTATTTGTCAATCTGTCTAGTTTTTTTGGGCGATGCACATAGTGAGATTCATATTTAGTTCTCTGTGATTACATTGGCTTCTAGAGTGAGCACTCTTAACCCCTACGTCCCTAAATGTTGTTGCCTTAGATGTTACCTCCAGTTTCTCTTTTGATAGCCTCTGTTACCATTTTCTTGGGCTCTGTTTGTAAAACTAAAGAAATTACTCAGCTGCCAAGTTGTATTTGCTCTCCCCATCATCTCCTTTCAGGGATATGTGCAGACTTGCTTCCTTTCTAAGCTTCAGACAAAGCACCGCACCAAAATATATAAGCAAAACACAGCAGAGCAGACAACAACAATGAAAGAACCCCACTGGCTTAAAAATCCACGTGCAGATCTCACCCACCAGTTCAGAAAAGCCCAGATGCCTTTATACGACCGTTTGAGGTAGTGCCCGCTGAGGCTTTCTGTCTGTGTGACAGGCTCTGCGAGGCTGTGCGGGGTGCCGGAGAAGATGACACAGGCAAGGTTGGCATTTGACTCCAGACTCCAAGGGTAAGCCGGCTCTTTTCAAAGTAAACAGGAAAGGGACAGGAAGCAGAAGTTTTCCTTGCTCCAAATCACAAGGATATTAAATGCTGGAGCTGTTTGCACAGGTAATCTTATGTGACTTTAACACAGATGGTTTCAAATGAGGTGGCGAGGTGTGCGAGGCCTGGGGGAGGACGTGATGGGACACGAGGCTGGAAAGTGGCTGGCGTCACATTTGAAAGGCTGTGTTTGCCATGTGCCTCACTCCGACCCAGGATTGCCTTTCTAGGGTAAGAAAAATGAAGAAAACAAAACACCTGCTGATAAGGCTGATAGAGTGTGAGGATCATAGATTTGTCACCTCTAACACAAACTGGTTTTCAGGGGAAAACCAAAAATGTATCAAGGAAGTTTATTTTCAGAACGAAGTAAACATTTTTTCCTAGCAAGTGGGTATCAGTTCATTGATTGCAATAGCTGGTTGATAATGTTTAAGTGATTATTTTTAAAGGATATCAGAATGACCAGAAATTTGAGTAGAGGAGCTTTCTCACTTAAGCAAAAATCATCCAGTGGATGGTTCTGCAAGTCTTTGGTGTTGACCTCTTCAGATTTGTATCCTCAATGCCCAGCATGGTGTAGACACTAAAAGAAGAGTAAGTATGCATTGAAAAAAAATAGAGAGAGAAGCAGAGAGAAAGGAAGAAGGAAGAACTACCTCTCTTGGTAGACCAAGTTGAACATTGGACTCATGGCTCTTGCATGGAGATTTTGCTTAAGAGCTTTGTAAATTTTATACTTTGGAACATACTTTAAGTGGCCTGTATTTGGATGAGGTAGCATTCTTCCAACTCCAACTAAAATATAATCATTCCAGAAAGCGGATAAACCTCATCAACCAATGTAATTTAGAGGTAACAGATAATCACAAAATGGGGAATGGGATGGGTACCAAAGTCCCATTCCCACGCCTTACCTTAAGATGGGGCATTTGATTCCATAAAGGCACTGATGAAGGACCCCAAAAGGAGCCCAGGACAGACATCTCCTGTTTTTCTTAGCATTTGCTCATGCTGGGCATGGTTAAAATAATGCCCCATTGTTCAAGCTCTGAAATAATCTGAAAAACAAACAAAAAAGGTGTAAAAGTCACATCCTCATTTCTTTCCAGGGAATACTCTGGGAAGAAAGTTATAAATAAGTGAAAGTTTGTTAGTTTTTTCAGGATTCCCAGAGTTATGATTAATGATAGTCTTATTCAAAGAGGATAGAAAATAATTTTTTAACACTTACTGGGTACCTATAATCATAAAACTTGGGGTTTATATTTGAAACAGAACAAATCAGACTCTACTAAGGAGAAGGAAATAGTTAACTTTGTGTTTGAGACATTTTTTTCCAAATTTAATCCACATATCTTTTGTCTAAATTCTACTAGAATTATTAGAAAAATTTTAGAAATATTTTATTAGAATATATAGGTAAGACTGTTTCTGAAAATGCAAAGTTCAGTCTCCAAGGTAGGATGATATATGATTTTTAAATGTTGGACTATATGGAATTTTGTGTGGTTAGCTGTGTGCGTCTGAGACCTTCCAGAGTAGTTTGTGCTGTGAAGGGGTATTACCCATAGCTGATAGGATTTGCAGCTGTGACATGAACGTCAGAACACACCTGAGTAAATTGTGGAGCGGACTGGTTGTCATTGTCGGGAGGTCGGCTATAGCCTGCTGGTGTTCAGTAAAAATTCACTGTGTTGTTTACTACTTTATGGTAAGATAGTGAGTCCAATTTACCACGTAGATTCCTAACTAATGCAAACTGATTTAGGGGGCGAGGGAAATCTAGGACACCAAAAGTATAGAGGGCTTATGTTTTTACCTTCTGAATTTCTTTTTCAGTTTATTCATAAATAAATGGGAAAAGCAATATTCCAAATTGATTTTTGTGTAATTCTAAATATTGTGGGAAAAATTGGCAAAATAACGACCAAATTAATTTTGGGTGCTAGTGATACAATGTTGCATTTGAGTGTGTGTGTGTGTGAGAGAGAAAGAGAGAGAGAGAGAGACCGGGGTGGAGGGATAGAGAGACAGACAGAAAGATGGCACAGAAAATAACACTCAGAAAATGAAGGGTGGTTTTAGGTTATTGATGTTGCAGGATTTGGCCCTTCGACTGTTCGATGCTCTTTGGGTACTTGTGCACCCACTTCAGAACTAAAATCCCCATCAGGTTCAATACCTGTTTTCCCCTTTGACCACTCTGAAGGAGTTCTCCGCTTCTTCCTAGGCTGCCTTATTGCTCTGGATGGTCTCTCTAATGGGATATAATCCAGTTTCGTGACATTACTTTTGTTCAGTTGACTCAGAAGATCATGACGTGGTTTGTGTTCTCGCTCTCCCCTTTTCCCTTTCCTTATCTCCCCCAGATGCAGGGGGAAAAATGAAAAAAAAAAAAAAGATGAAATTATAGAATTAACAGGCACTGAAAAGAAAGAGGGGCTGAGATCATGAGTTACTAAACCCATTTTCGTGCCTAGAGGGTGTCATTCAGTGATATTTTTATAAATGTGATTCAAGCTGTGGCTTTTGTGAAAGATCATAAGCCACATTATAAAAAAAAAAAAAAAAAAACGGAGGGGGAAGATTGTAAGTACTCGTCAGCAAGATGACCCTGCTTTTCCTGGTGTGATTATATGTCAGTGATTCTAATTCTTTTTTTTTTTAAAGGTTTTATTTATTTATTTGACAGAGAGATCACAAGTAGGCAGAGAGGCAGGCAGAGAGAGAGGAGGAAGCAGGCTCCCTGCTGAGCAGATGTGGGGTCGATCCCAGGACTCTGAGATCATGACCTGAGCCAAAGGCAGAGGCTTAACCCACTGAGCCACCCAGGTGCCCCAGTGATTCTAATTCTTGAGAGAGATTTATTTATGAAATACTTGGCTGGAAAATGAGACACCAGGTGAAACCAGGACAATTAAACAACTGAGAGTGCGTCCGTGCTGTTGTCTTTGAATGCCAAGAACAGTAGGAAATCTCTAGCCCAGAGTGTGTGGTCTGAGCAGATGGACACTGAGCTGGAGTCAGAAGACCTGATTTGATTGTGTGACATTTAGACATTATTTAATCTCTTTGGTTTCAATTTGGCTTTATGTTAATCTGGTCATAAATCAGTTAGCCATGTCAGAGTAAAACAAAGCAAGCCACAACTTTTAATACAAGAAATGACACATATATGCTCTATTTTTGAAGTAAAGCAAGATAAGGGTTCTGGAGTTCTCTGGAGGTCTTATATCTCTGGAGGGGGCAGCGGGGAGCCCTGCTCACATCCCAGAGTATGTATGTGTGTGTGTACATATATATCTTACAAGAGACCCGAGCTTACTTCCTGGCTGACTTGGTAATTTTGAACCAATTACCCAATTTCTCTGGATTTCTGTTTTTTTTTTTTTTTAATCTGTCAAAGAAAAGTACCACCCCTTGTAGTGACCATGAGATGAAAACCGTGGGTGGAAGCAGTCTGTAAATTGATGACCCCCTCAAGTAGCTCAGCTGCTTTGGGGAATCAGCCCCAATAAGCTGTCAGTGGGGCTAATCCAATGAGTGCAGTTAGCAGATAGGAATGTTTGGTCGACTGGACTTCAAAACCAGAGAAGGCATGTGCATGTACACATTTTAATGCAGGAATTGGAACCAAATCAGCCGCCCACAGGTATGGTCCCCATTACCGTCATCATTGCTCTCCCTCCCTCAGGCTTCTTGTTTGGCATTGGCAGTCCTATTTCTGCCCATTGCAGAGGCTTCTCTTCTTTTCTCCCCCCAGATTTTTTGAGAAATAGTTGACAGTTGAAAATTATACATGTTAAGGTATAAAACTTGATGTGGTATAAGTATACCTTCTGAAAGAAACACCAAATCAAGCTAATTAATATATCCATTTCACATAGTTACCTTTCCTTTTCCTTTTCCTCTTCCTCTTCCTTTCCCTTTCCTTTTCTTTTTTCTTTTTCCTTTTAGTGGTGAGAACACTTAAAATCTACTCTTTTAGCAAATTTAATTATACAGCGTGGTATAATTATCGTCACATTGTTTTACATGAGATCCCCAGAACTCTTTCCCTCCCGCAGAACTGAAACCCTATGCCCCTTTAACCAAAACTCCCCATTTCCCCCTCCCCTCAGCTCCTGGTGACCACCATCTTATTTTCTGCTCCTAGGAGTTTGATTATTTTATTTATTTAATTTTTTGTTTTTTGAGAGAGGGAGAGAGCATGAGTGGGAAAGGGCAGAGGGAGAGGGAGGAGAGAGGATCCTTACGCAGATGTCACGTTCTGCACGAGCCAGATGTGGGGCTCCATCTCACGACCCTGAGATTACAACCTGAAATCAAGAGTCGGACGCTTGACTGGTGGAGCTACCCGGGCACCCCAGGTATAACTACTTTAGATTCCACATAGTAGTGAGTTTCTGCAGTATTTGCCTTCTGCATCTTATTTCTTGAAATGTGTTCTTGATCTGCTTCTTTGGGGAAGGCTGGGTGCTTTCTCAGTTCTAAGCCCCACTGCATAGTTGTTCATGTTCTAGGAGAAAATTTCACTTCCTTCGCTTCAAAAATGAGAATAGCAATTATATGTTAATATACACAAAGTAAACACTCAGTAAATATTATCAAATAAAATTATAAAAATAAGCCAAACTACGTTTGTGCTTAAATTCTGATACATGTTACCAAAGTCCTCTTCAGAAGTGTATCAAATCGTACTTGCACCAGATGTGATAAAAGGTTTACATTGCTGACTGTATAATGTAGGTGAAAATGGCATATCATAATTTTAACTTGCACTTCTGTTAATGTGACTGGTACTTAGTGTCGTTCTGTAAGATCAGAGTCTTTGTATTTTATTTCCCATGAATGTTCGTTTGTATCCTTTGTGTACTTCCTTGTGGAGTTTTTAGGGATCTTTACGCATTAAGAAAATGGGTCTTCAATGTTGTGTTCTTTAGCAGTTTAGAAACTTTGGTTCTCTTGATCCAAGTTTTCATTTGTCTTTTGACTTTAATTATAATACTTATGCCTTAGGAAGAAAGTGTGTATATTTAGAAAATCAAATTTATTCTTGTATGCTTCTGGATTTTGTATCGTACCCAGGAAAACCTTAGTCATTCCTCTTATATCTGTATAAGCATGCAAGCATATAAGGTATATATCTTGGAGCCATGACAATTTTACATATAATTATTTGTAGTCAGGGTCCAAATTCTCTGGAAATGTCCCTACAGGGCAGCTTCACAGTTAACTTTCTGTGGGAAGACCCCGTGGGCTTTACAAGAATCTGATTACTTACCCTGTTTAAATTCTGAACTTGGAAACATTGTACCCGGAAGGTGGTGGATATGGAAACTCACACACATACATGGTAAAGGGAATTGTTGGAACAATTTCTGTCACTAACTCTTCATGCTCTTAGCTCGAAGCTATAGCAAGTGTCCCTGCAGACGTGGGCTGGCAGGGGGAATTCCTCTGGCCCCTGTTTCAGGAATTCTGGGATGGAGGGGTTGCTCCCTTCCCTGTCAACGCCAGTGTTAGGTCTTGGCATCATAAACGACAACATTAAGTTGTAGCATCTGTGCTCACTACCAGTTTG
The DNA here is from genome assembly GCA_028646535.1 of Procyon lotor. NCBI lineage: Eukaryota > Metazoa > Chordata > Mammalia > Carnivora > Procyonidae > Procyon > Procyon lotor. The sequence goes on along the minus strand of CM053608.1, from coordinate 122,077,766 downwards.
GGATCACCATTTGTGGGACAGGACTTCCGGTGCGGAGTTTCATAGTCCTGTTGTCAGTGGGCCCTTTGAGGGGACCTTTCCCTTCTGATAAACGCTTCCCGTGCCAATTCATGCATCTGTAAGAAGAAAGCGGGCCAGACACTCTGCTATTATTCACACTGCAGGAAACTCTGAGAAGAGCTCAATGGAAGGGATGGCAGCCTAAAATTAAAGATCCATTTGGTGCGCGTGGTGTGTGTTTTTAACATGTGTTTTTCTCCCTCTGCTATCAGTAAATGCTATGACTAATATTCCATCCAGTGGTACAGAGATAGAAAGAAAAGTTGGAGTTCGTATAAAAGAAGATGGTAAAAGAAACCATTCATAAATTTGGGGATTCAGTAAGTAACAGAGGGTCTGCGGCCATTGTGGAGAAACTCACTGATTGTCAGGGCACAGCGGTAGGGCCCATTCGAGACTGTCAGAACCAGTGCCAGGAGTCCCAAATGGCCATTCAGACCCTGGTTGGAGCTTCTTGACTTACCGTCTCGTATCTGGGTGGTCAGGGTTTGGGTTGGGTGAGCCAACGTTGAGGGAGGATCCTGAATATGTCAAAAACTTCTCTGTGTTTGGCACTCTACAGTTTGCCAACACATGCATGCCAATCTTTCTGCGTAACCCAGCTGTGGGTTTTGTTTCTTCTAATGGATGGCAAATGAGATAAGGAAGAAGCTGGATGACTTGCTTAAGATTGTATTGCAAAACACAGGACTAAGGGGCTCACGACAGCTCCAAAGAGGGCTCGTCAGAACGAAGAGTGGGAATGTGGGCACCCCCAGCGCCCCCGGCACGGCGAGAAGGGTGTGCCCAAGAGCTGTTGAAGACTTGGACAGCTGCTGGGAATAAGAACAGTGCTCAGAGTTGAGTGTGGAGAGGTGAGGCTGAAGCAGAAGCAGCTCCCAGGTCGTGGAGGGCCTCACGGGTCTGCTGAGGAATTTGGATCTTATTTTCCCAAATAAGGCTAGACCAACGCTTTTTACAAACCGCCAGGTAGTAAATACTTTAGGCTCTTGGGCCATCTGGTCTTTGTGGTACTCCACTCCACTGCTCAAGCACAAAAGCAGCCGGAGGCAATGCATAAACAAATGGGCCTGGCTGTGTTCCAATAAAACTTTATTTATACAAACAGGTGGCAGGTGAGCGGAATTCGGCTCACGCGCTGGTGTTTGCTCACCGCTATTCTAGGAAGGGTGAACCACCAAACTTTAGAGGCAAATAAAGCATGAGGCATGCATTGCTTCTTCAAAAAAAGTTCTTCCCACTCAATGTCAAATACAATAAAACTGAGGTAAATATCTTTTCCCTACTCTGTCAAGGAAGAGGGATTCCATGGGAGTAACAGTTAGGGCCCTTTCTCCAGGTGGAGTGACCGTAGGTTCCTGGTTTGCCTGGAATAGGCTGCTTTATATAGTTCGTTCAGCATTATACCTAATATATCTCCTTTCACCCTCAAAAATTTTCCTGCTTGGGTAAGTTATATAGGATCACCTTATTCTAACCCTAAAAAGGGGTTCATCTTAGAACTTCCCCATAAAGACAGACACTGGGCCTAATCTTTTGTAAATGGTCTGAGCGCTGAGAAGACTAATGGGTAAGAACCCCACCAGCCAGAGGGAGTCCTAGCTCTGCTCTTTATTACCTGATCTTGAACTAATTGTTTAGCATTTCCAAGTCAAGATTTCATTAATTAAAAACTGGGAGTAGTAGGTCCTTCCTATGTTAAAGGGTATAATACAAAGATTTTTGTAAAACGGGGGAAATTATTTGCCATGTGTTATCCAGGTGGAGAAGAGGCAGAATTACAAGATGGGTAGAGTTTTGGATCCCAGCAGAGGCCTAACCCAGTCTCCTCTGCACACCGTTCATGGGATCTTGAAGAAGCAATTGCCTCTCTCTGAGCCTCAGACCCTCATCCAGGCTAATGCAACGACCTCTTCAGAATGGTTATAATTGTTTAAGATAATGTGTGTAGGTGTCACGCACTGTGCCTGGCACATAGTTACTACTCTGTGAAATGCAGTCATTATTTTTCAACTAATTCCATCCCATCCCATCCCAAAGCTGTTATTCATCTTTGACACATGCCTCACATTATTGACTCCCTCTCATGAGCCACATTTCAGAATTGTGACGGTATTGATGATGATGAGAGTAACGTCTTGAGCAGTTTCTAGGTTACAGGCATCTTTAGATGAAGCCCATTTCCTCTGTGGTCTAAGGCGCCTGGTGCTTACTTCATCGGACTTCTGAGGCTCCGATGCTCTTCGGAATCCTTGATTTCCAGGACCATTTTTGGGTCACGGCGGAGCTCCCCGTGGTGTCTCTTCAATAGGGAAGGCCAGATGAAATCACAGCTTGAGGAAGCAGGGCTGTGAGCATCATGCTTTTCTCTGTCAGTGCTCTGCCTACCCCCTTCCATCATGTTTGCTTGAAGACCTGAAAATAATTGGTTGAAACTACGATTTACTTTTAGCCTTTTATCCAAGTTTGACAAGTGGGTTTCTCCAAATAACATGCACTATAAATGGCTTGAATCTAATGAGTAGTCTTTTTGGACATACGATCTGTTGTCCTTCCTTCCTTGAGAGGGAAATTACAAGCTTCCAATATTCTCCTTCCATTTCTATAGAATGTGGGTGCTAATTTGAAAGCAGTCTCATAAAATGGAAGCAAACAAGCTAATTAGAAATATTTATGGGCCTGTTAGTGCATATATGTCTAATTGAAATAACAAGGCTCTCCCTGAAGGGGAAAACATTACTTTGGTTGTAGGAATAATTAGCTTGTGCTATAACACTGAAATAGGATAAAAACCTTTCTCTCCTGACCAGATTCAGTTCTACTTGATTAGACCAAGGTGTCTCCAGAAGGACTCATTAATGTTTTTATTACTTCGTTTTTATTATTTTTTTAATCAAAGCTGGACTTGCACATTTCTTATTCCCTTGAGATAGTCATTTTCAACTCTTTTGGTTGGTTATTTTTGTACTCACCTCCATATGTCTATGTAATAAGCTTACATTACTCTTTTTAAACAAGTTCTTTAAGTTTTAATTTTTTTAAATCAAAATTATATGCACACATATATTCAGGAGTCAAAGAAACATGTCCATGAATGCCCATCCCTCTTTCCATCTTCTTAGAGGAAACCACTTTTTGTGTGCACATAATTCTAGTTAGTGGGATATGATTGCTACTTCTTGCCTTTTTAGCGTTAAAGGTCAGCTGTTGGTTTTGCGCGCTGGAGGATGAAAAGTTGGTTTTCTTTTATTCATACGCCAGCAGTTCCGTCCTATACATGCATCCCTCCTGTGTCCTCTCCTTCCAGTAGCATTTTTATCCTAATTTTGGAGAGATCACTATTCTGTATCTATGTTATCATGACTGTATTAAAACTTTTCGTGGCCGAGCCATGTCATATGCTATGGTTATTTCTATTTTCCTGTAGAACATTTGTGTGTGAGTGTGTGTGTTTTTATGATTTTAGATCATCACTTAAAAATACATTTGCTTAATTTCCTTGGGATTTAGCACCAATTCCACCCCAAGTTCTCCCACACCAGTATGCAAATTTGTGCTATATATAGATGTTCTTTCCGTCTGGTATTCTTCAGTTGTCTTCTGGAAGAAACATCGAGAGCCCACTGGCAGGCTCCTGTCTGGATTGATTTCTTTCTGTTCTATGGCTCTTCTCTTTTACCTTCTCTGTCACCTCAGAGGTCTCCCTTTTACTGATTTATTATCTCATTATGACTAATGCTCCTAAGGAGCTTTCAGAGAAAAGAAAAACTACTATATGAAAGATGAGTTATCTGCTATCTTGCATGCTTGAAATGATTTTATTTTATTGTTGCACTTAATTAAAATTTGGCCATTTGGAAAGAATTTTCTTTTAGAATTTTAGAAAACATTTTATTATCAAAATTTCTGAACATGTGAAAAAGTGGAGTTCAGAGAAATTCCCTGTACTCACCCCAGAACTACCAGCCTCAATGCCTATCAGCGTTTTGCCTATGTGTTTCACCTGTCCCTCCACCTACCTACTTGTTTGTTTTGCTGGAGCATTTTCAAACAAATTTCAGACATCATCTCATTTCCTGTCTAGCTGATTCAGAATGTTCACAATAAAATAAAGAGTATTTTCTTACATAAGCAAAATGCCATTATTACACTTAACAAAATTAACAGTAATTCCTTTATATTACCCAAAAAGCAAATCCATATTTAGTTTTCTCTGATTGCCTATAAAGATCTTTTTTAAAGAAAAATTTTATTTAGAATGAGCACGTGAGTGGGGGAGAGGGGCAGAAGAAGAGGGAGAGAGAGAATCCTAAGCAGACTCCATGCTGAGCGTGGAGCCCAACATGGGGCTTGATCCCACAACCCAGAGATCATCACCCAAGCTGGAACCAAGAACTAGAAGCTCAACCAACTGAGCCACCCAGATGCCCTATAAATATCTTTTATAAGTACTTTGTTTGATTCCAGATCCAAAGTATTTTTACTCATTGTGTTTGATGGTTATATTTCTGAGTATTTTAAGTCCCCTAATCTCCTCTTGTGCCATATCCCTATCCTTCCCCTCCCCAGTGCCCTTGGCTTATTGAAGTGATGAGAATTCCCCATGTTCTGGATTTGGTGGATTGCCTCCTCTTTGGAGGCTAACTTGTTTCTCTATTTCCATATTTCTTGTGGACCAAAGGTAGGCCTAAAGCCTTGATTGGATTCCCGTTCTGTTGTTTTTCCCAAGAATGCTTTGTAGGTGGTAAGAGTCTCTCACTTTCCATTATCCTAAGCTAGAACGGTGGTTCAAGTAGTGATAGCCTGGTCCCTTCTTTGTAATGTTCTCCACCAATTTTTCACCTATAGCTTTGTTTTTGTTTTGCTGAGAACATTTAAGTTCTACCCTTTCAGCAAATGTCAGTTAGACAATACAGCATTATCAACTAAAGTCACCATGTTCTACATTAGATCCTTAGACCTTATTCATCTCATCACTGAAAGTCTGTACCCTTTTATCAACTTCTCCCAATTTCCCCCTCACCTGTTCTTGTAATATCAGTTAATGACGATCATCTAAACCAGTGATCTTATTATGATAATTATATGATTGGAAATCTTCTGATGGAATGGTTCTTATTTAGAACGGCTGTACAGTTTGTACTAGAAAACTAAAATAATCTTTTCCATTTGATTACTTTCAGAGTAACGAATGGTACCTTGGAAACCTTTTCTATTGCCACATGAATTTCTTGTTTATCTCTTCTTTCTTTAAGTGTCATTATGAACTAATGACTTTTTTATAGTGAGCTTGTTTTAATCAATTGCTGTCATGATGTGTTTGATGGTTAAGTTGCCTATGGGCTGGTGGAAGCCTGTTTCCCTCAGAAATCTAAAGATGTTGATCCCCTGGCTTCTTACGTCTGCTGGTTTTTATATCCTTTAAGTGAAACCTACTTTTTCTCCCTCTGAACGTTTATGGGATCTTTTCTTTGTTTCTGATATTCTGACATTTCATAGTAATGGCACTATTTCATTCTTTTTCCAGGACTTGTTTATTTACTTAGGTGGTCCTTTCAGTCTGAAAATGTATGTCTTCCGATTCTGGGAGACTTTATTTAATTACAACTTTGATGGTTACTCCCCCTTCCACCCCATCCCTTCTTTTCTTTCTCTCCATCTTATTTAGATGTTGGATTCTTTACTTTTCTTATTTTTTTTTCCTCTCATGTTTTTTTAGACTTTGTGTTTTTACTTTACTTTCGGGGAACTTTCCACAACTTAATCTCTTCTTGGGATTTTTTTTCTACTGAGATTTTCAATTTTGATGTCATTAACTTTAATTTTAATTTTCCACCTATTGGTTTTAATATCTACTGAAAAAGCATATTTTATGTTCTCTGACTACTTCCTTTCACAGCATCTTTCCTCCTTTGCATGGGTGTAATATCAACTTTTTAACTCTCTGAAGGATTAATAATGAGGTTTTTCAAAAATGTATTCTTCCCGTGTAAGTTTAGGGACTTAGGCAACACCTTCTGGACTTCTTTTTTTGAAGATTTATTTTAGAGGGTTGGGGAGGGGCAGAGGAAGAGAGAGCCTTAAGCAGACAACGTGCTGAGCACAGAGCCAGACATGGGGCTCAATTTCATGACCCTGAGATGAGGACCTGAGCCAAAACTAAGAGTCAGACACTTAACCAACTGTGCCACCCAAGTGTCCCAAGGCCTTATGCACCTCTGACACTAACTTCAAGCTCAGTGTCTGCATGACCAGCTTCAGGGTTGATACTTTGTGAAAAGGACTCAAAGAACTCACTGAAAGTGATTATCCTCATAGTTGTAATTTAGTGTAATGGATGGATACAGACTAAAGTCAGCTAAGGGAGGAGATAACATGGAAAGTCCAGGAAAGTTCCAAGCATAGAGTTTCCAGTTGTCTTCTCCCAGATTCATGGACAATGTTAACTGCTCTTGGCAACAGTGTGTGACAGATCACAGAAAGTATTGCCAGCCGGAGAAGCTCACCCAGCCTTAGTGTCCAAAGTTTCTCTTGGAACTCAGTCACACAGACAAGTCAACTGCCCACATGGCTGACTTCAGCCTCCAGCCCCTCTGAAGGTCCAGCTGACAGTGCATTACCCAAGCCCCTACTAGTATGAGGTATGGCCCATCTCTGGTATGGCCCAGAACCTCTAGGTAAACAAAGACACTTTTAGCAGGCAGAGTATTCCAAGGGCTTAGAGCTTACTTCCCAGAGTAGAGTCTCTGTTTTCTTCAAGTTGATTTTTTATTTGCTGGTTTTTGCCTCAGTATCTCACCTTAGGTGTTTTCCTCAGACATCTGGGAATTACTACTATTTACTTACATTTAAGAGCAGGGAAACAAAAAGTTGATAAGAGCTCTCTGCACATGAGTGGGGCTTGTGGGCTGTCACAGTAGGGTTATCTGCCTGGGTAACCTTTTGGATCCCTTATGCTACTATATTTAAATTATTTAAAAAATTTTCCTATTGGGATGGTCAGATTTCTCAGGGAATGTTCTTCCAGTTTCTTGCTAGAGGATATGGAACTACCTGCATGAATTCTGGAATCTGAACTGGAAAAGAAGACAGGGAATTTCAGTATCCAGTCTGTACACATTCATGCAATCCCTCTAAGCATCGTATCCCCATTCTTAGCTGTGTTTGGTGCCATCCAACCCACTGACCCTCTGTTCTACCTTTCCCATACGATACACCTTCAGCTTTATGCAGTGAAGGGGATGAATTGTTAAATTATTTTCAACTCTCCTACTGTTTTTAGCCCCATCTTCTTCCCTACTTCCAGAGTCACCTGGCTCTGCTGATTCCTATCCTTTTAGTATTCTGTGTTGAAGTCAGGTTAATTCTCAACTTTTCCCACTGCCGGTTTAGGGTTGAACTTTTGAGCCTCACATATGGTTATAAAGGCTGTGCGTTGTACCCATGTGGGTGGTCTCTTGTGAAGGGTACCATATGCAGTTAGTGCCCTGGGATTGGGGAGCATGCAAGGTGCACATGCAAGATGGCCCAACTCAGATTTTCTGGGATCTAGTAAAGGAGTTACAACTCTTCTTCCTATACTACATTGTCCAAAATTTCATTTGTTTTCTTCTCTCCACTTGTATTTGAACTTATTAGTATTACATTTAATCCCTTCGCTGTTGTTTTAGTATGATCTGGCAGAAAGAAGAGTTAAATGGACGTGTTCACTGTCTTTAATCAGAATTCATATAACAGATTTTCTGCGTTGTAAGAACACAGGCTGTTCTATATATGCTTGAGCTTTAAAGCAGGCATAATTTTGCATCCAGAGAGGTCCTTTTTCCCAAGTTCTAAGCAGTCCGAAAACCATCAGATCTTACAAAAGTTATGATGGCGGCAGCAACCATAACATAAAATTAAACTGTGAAGTTGTGGGGATGGGTGTGTTTCCTTCTCACTGTTGGAAATCCTGAGGAGTTACTCATTAAAGGCCAGTAAATGGGTTGAATGGAAGAACTATGATGGTGGCTGTGTGTCTGAGAATGCCCATTAGGGACGCAGATGGGAACCAGGAATGAAGCAGAAAGCTTGTCTTAGGTATTCTTACTAAAATTAAGAGACAGTTTTACGTATGCAGCTGAACTGAGCAGTGGCTAGCTATGCCTGCTTGTTGAACTGTCCATTACTTTGTTTCCTATGTTCCGGACTCTTTGTGATGGAGTATCTTATATGTGTACCATTACAATTAAATCATTTAGTGAGTGCCTACTATTTATTACATGAGTCCCGACTAATGATTCATTCTTTGGAATGAAAACTTAAAACGTGAATGCCCCATGGGAGAGAGAGCACCTTACATTTTGCACTTGTCCACACCTGAACCGATCAATAAATTTGTCCAGGTCATCTTAACTGGTCACTTTGAAATGGTTAAGAGTAAGACAGTAAGAGAGTGAATATAAATAGCAAATAAATGCACTAATATTGCCAACTCTGTTGTATGTGGAAATGTGCAATGGAATTACCTATCAATTTTTGTTTGGGGAGAAAACATAGCTTTGTGGTTAAGATTGCTGGGGAAAAGTGGGAAAAACATTCCTTTGACCCTTTGATCTAAAAGCTGAAAATACTTGAAAAAATGCACATCTAGAAAGAGGAACAAGAAAAAGTCCTTTCAGTATTTTGTTGGCTCCATATAAGTGAATTTATCCTTGATTTGTTAAATTTTTAATTTTTTTTTACTATAGGGTTTTAGGATACTGAGGAAGCTAAAGGCAGAGGCACTCTCTTTTTTTAAACAATAATAATCTATTAAAAATTTTTTGCCACCATCACCACTGTTATTTCCAGAAACTTTTCATCATCTCAGACAATCTGTACCCAGTAAGCAATAACCCTCCCATGCTGTCCTTCCCCCCGTCCCTGGTAATTTCTACTTTCTGTTTCTATGAATTCGTCTATTCAGGGTAGCCTCCTAGGAGTGGTGTCATACAACATCTCTCCTTTGGTGGCTGGCTTTTTTCAGTTGACTTAATGTTTTCAAGGATTATCCATTCATCTCTTGATGGACACCTGTGTCGTTTCTACCTCTTGGCTATCGTTAATGCTGCAGTGAACACTAGGATCTCTTTGAGTTCTTGTTTTCAATGTGTGTCTGTGTGCCTGTGTGTGTGTGTGTGCTTGTGTGTGTGTGTATATTACCTGGTAGTAGAATTGCTAGATCATATGGAAATTCTTTGTTAAATATTGAGGAACAGAGGAGCTTTTAAGAGCTTAAGCTTTTAAGGTTTATCATTTTCTTTTTTCTTTTTTCTTTTTTAAAGTTTTTATTTATTTATTTGACAGAGAGAGAGATCACAAGTAGGCGGAGAGGCAGGCAGAGAGAGAGGGGGAAGCAGGCTCCCCGCTGAGCAGAGAGCCCGATGTGGGGCTCGATTCCAGGACCCTGAGATCATGACCTGAGCCGAAGGCAGAGGCCCAACCCACTGAGCCACCCAGGTGCCCCGGTTTATCATTTTCTTAATGGGACACTAAAAGGATGAGATCTGGTAAAAATTTTTGGTAGGCATTCCTTAGCTTCCAGAGATTTCTCTTGGCATAAGGGGCTGTCGTTGGGTCTTGGTAAAATGGCTTTATTTGTATGGAATAAGATTGTTCCCCTTCTTTTATTTTTGGGATCAATAAAAAGGTCTCAGCCAAACAAGATCTGTCATAATGACCTCTGTTTGAGATGGTAAGAAAAGATACGGTGACACAGGCTGAGAGGGGCTGCTTCCGTGTTTCCTGGCCCCACTTGGCATTGTGACTCTCGTGTCTGGTAATTTACTGCCATGTTGTTCGGCAGAAGAAGGATGTAATGGTCATCTGGAAATCTTATGACCAAAGACCCTTTTCTTTTTCTTCCTGGAGTCTTTGAACACTTTCTTAAGTTTCTGATTCAGTTTTCTCACACTATTCCTGAGCCATGATCTGGTTGATTTGGTGGTAGGAATTACTAGAATCACTGTGCTCTCTGGAACAGAAGAGTAGTGTGAGGGCTGCACGATGGCTGTGCAATGGAGACTTTATCAAGATGCTGCTAACTTTTGTTGTTATAATTCAGCGATCACCTTGAGTTATTTGGCATAGCCTCTGAAGCAGAGTTGCTAGATAAAATACAGCACACCTAGCCAACCTTGTATTAGGTAAATAATGACTATTTTTTTAAGTATAAGTATATCCCAAGCAGTCCTTGGGATATACTTATACTAAAAATTAGTCATTCCCCCCCCCCACCTCACCTCCTGAAATTCAGATTTAACTAGGCATCTTATATTTTTGCTAAAATATTTTTGCCAGGGAGCGTCTGGGTGGCTCAGTTGTTGGGTGTCTGCCTTCAGCTCAGGTCATGATCCCAGGGTCCTGGGATCGAGCCCCGCATCGGGCTCCCTGCTCAGTGGGAAGCCTGCTTCTCCCTTTCCTACTCCCCCTACTTGTATTCCGTCTCTCGCTATGTCTATCAAATAAATAAAATCTTAAAAAAAAAAAAAAGAAAAAAGAAAGAAAATATTTTTGCCAGATTTGCTAAATCTGGCAACCTTCCTCAGAGCACTAAATGCTTGAGACCCTTTCTTCAGAGGGTTCTTCAGCACTTGTACTCCAGTCTGTGTGTGCCTTCGGGCCTTGTGCATGTTGCAGCTGGCTCATGTTTCTCACGGGCATCTAGTGAGGAACCATGTGGATCAGACTCCCACGTCAAAGACGCAACTGTGCGTATGCACCCTGGGGGGCTGTTACCCTCGAGATGGGGAGTTGATTTTCAAACCTGGAGAAAGCATGCTTGAGTGGAACATCTCTGTGGGACTCTTGAATGAATGGAACACTGTGTGTTCAGGCCTTGGAGGGGTCGGGAATTAGGAGAGTGACGTGGGTGGCGCTCGGATAAGGAAGCGGGAGTCAGACTACCTTTTCTGCATTTGTGCATGACATACTCTCATCTCAGGTTTGAGCTCATGCTCAGCCATTACCTTCACTTCTGACACCTGGCTGCAGGTCAGACTGGACCGACTTCCACTTAGAGCGGAGTCCTTCCATTTACAACTCCTGCCCCCTGGTGAATTTTCCTCCTGCTGTGACATGCAACTCCAAGCTTTCGTGGACCCTGACTCTTGTCCTGGTTTTATATTCTAAGCCCAACAATTACAGCCACTGCAGCTGCTAGGTGAAATGAGGCAAGTTCCATCCTGTCCAGATTGGCTTTCAAATGAGGTTTGATAAATTAAATTATGGTCATCTGTAGAGGAGTGGGTGAGGAATAATGATTTGGAGGCATGTCCTGATGCCTCAGCAGCAAAGAGCTTCCTCAATCTTTTTTTTTTTTTTCCTTTCTCACTCTCTCTTTTTTTAGATGAAAGAATTCTTTTTCTCTTCTCCCCACCCAAGCCGGCAGAAGCTAATGTCCAGCATATTATAGGAAAGGGTTACTTTTATAAAAACCAGGGGCATGCTGTGAAAGGCATCTGAGGGTCTCATCTAGATTGTTTTTCAGCTTACTTTCTTTCTGACAGCTTTAAAGGGTCTTTTAAAATTGCCAGGAGAGTAGATTCATATTTTTATCATTCCACCTGCATAGCATTTTAGACACATTTATATTCCTGAAAGCATAATAATACATAACATTTAGCATTTAATTTATGACTCCTGCCACATCTGGTATAAAACTCCTTCTGAAGCAATAAATCAACCTCTTCATGTCAAATTGCCAATCCTTCTTTGACCTCCTCCATAATTTATGGTTTGTGAGTGCAAAATGGGAGAAGCAGCTTAAATCAAGTGGGTTTTAATTAACAATCTTAGAAAATTCAGAAGAATATTTGCAATTTATTCATGAGGGGAAAGGACTTTGTTGCTAGAAAGAAGAAAAAAAATGCAGCCCATTTCCATGGGTATAAATTGGAGTCTATTCTGGGTGCTTCAGAATCTCAACATTAAGATTTTTCTCCAAAGTGATTCTGATAGGAAAAAGCCATCCGAGCTCCTAGGACGGAATCCATTTTCTAGGAGAGGTTTTGCAGGGAAAGAGTAGGGGGAGGCATGCAACCATCTTCTGCTTAGAGCAGCCTTTAACAGAGTTGCCTGGCTGCTGACACGGTGCCTTTCATGTCAAACAATTTTATTTCTAAGCTTTTCACAGGGTGTCCTAAGTAGCTTCTATTAGCATTGTCCTGTCCGTTTCCTTGGCAACAGAGCTGGTCAATTTAGACACCATTTAAGAGCTGTGGAGAAAGCAACAGTCGGCAGTGTGATGGGCAAAATTACAGAGAACAAGCTGAATACAATCCTCACTGGAGGAGATGCATTTTCTTCCAGGGCCCATTTTATTTTAATTAAAATCGAAAAGCTCTTTTAAACAAGGCCCTAGTTTAAGCACAGGCCAGAGTAATCTACACACAACGGGTACAGCTGCATTCCTTAATGTTATCTCTTTAACCTTAACGGATTGCATACACTTCTTCCTTCCTTCCTTCCTATTTTCCTTCCTTCCTTCCTCCTCCTCCTTTTTCTTCTTGGGAAAAATTTCATGGTTTTATGGTATTAAGAGGCATTGAAACATGTGAACAGATCAATATCTGGGTGGTGAGGCAGCTGCTTTCTCTTTCCCTTTTTTGGGGTTACTAGAGCAACTTGTTAGTAGATTGAAAAAGAAGAAGACCTTTGGAGTTACTGAAGTCTCCCCAAAGCATGTGCTGGGACAATACAAACTCGTGTCAGCTGCAACTAGTCCAGCATGCAGGGTGCGCTGTGCGGGATCCCACTGTAACAC
>CM053608.1:122043523-122064422 GCA_028646535.1 Procyon lotor | reverse complement strand
GGGAGGGAGGGAGGATGGGAGGGAGGGAGGGAGGATGGGAGGGAGGGAGGAAGAAGGGTGGGAGGGAGGGAGGAAGGGAGGGAAAAACTAGGGATAGTGCCCTGGAATGGAGTGGAAAAGACCTTGAGTTTTGGTCTCCAAAGTGAAAATCGATCTGCTGGTAGGTCTGATGTGCAGAGTTTCCCCGCCGTCAGACCATGCACTGCCACGATGAGACATGCACTCTGCATTTGAGGAACAGTCCCAGTTCTGAAATTTGAGCAACAGCTGAGAATTAATAGCTCTTAGGAAGGTTACTTTGGGTGCCTTGCTTGTCTTCCCAAGAGGAATCAGCCTTCACAGCTCCTGGATTCTCTACCCAAAGCTGTTCAAGTTTAGACACAGAGATCTGAGCACTGGGAGTCGCGTCAGTTCCATTAAAAGTGAACAGGTCCCTTTTCTGCCTTGAGAGCAAAGCCACAGAAGTGCTGTGGGTGCGGTCGCCTGGTAATTCACCTCTTCATCAGAGAACACAAAAATCTTAAAGAATGAAAGACCTAACTTGGAAGATGACGAGGAGTCATAACGACAAGCTGTACAGATGCTCTAACTGGGCAGCATACATAAAAGTTGAAAGAAATAGACCTGAGAAAGTATTTTACACATTAAAAAAAAAAAAAAAGCCCCATAACTGCCTTCCGGTGCGAGATTGTTAAAGGCAAAAACCAGGACCATTTACAAAGCAATTAGCCGTTATCCTGGGGAAAACATAACATTAAAAAGAAGATTACACTCAATTGTTCAAAGCCTCTTCTTGTGCCCTGAAGGGGTCCCGTGCTTTAAATGCACCCCTGAGGAGCTGACCTACCAGGGAAATCTGGTGAGGTTCTCCAAGCCAAGCCACTGCCAGCAGAGGCCGGCTTCACTGCAGTATGCCAACAGCCCAACTTCGCCGCTCACTCCAGACCCCAAGTGACCCCAAATATAATTGGAAAGCTCCCCTCATCTGAATTCCAACATCATCGCTGGTCATTGACAAAGAGAGGACAAGCCCAGCATTAAACAGAAATTCCAAGGACACATAAATACGTTGAGGAGACTTACTTCTAAAATATGAAGGGTGCGGGAAGGTAAAGAAAAAAGAGATAAGCAGCGGAGAACTTGAATCAACCTTGCAATCATCCCCTTTCCTCGGGGCACCCTCTTTAACAGCTGGAGCCTCTCCTTCCATAGTTTTCTCTCACACTGGAGCCATTACACATAAATCCGGGTCTAGTGGCCACAATGCTTGCTGATACGGCTCACCTGGGACTTTCCAACTGGAAACTCGAGTCATGAATTCCTCCTTTCTAACAAGGATGCTGTGGTCAGTACTTTCATTCCCTGGTGTGTGTGGAGTATGGGTCGGCATTATTCTTTCCACTATCTGCCCGGATCGTCCCCAGCCCCCATGCCCACCCCAGGTTTCCCTGAACTGCTGTTTTCTCCTCGCCGCTTTATCTTCTACTGCTCTGCTGAGTCAACATGTGCTGCTGTTTTCCAAGAAGTAAAATATTTGTATTCCATATACACTTGTTCTGAACATGCAGCTGAAGTGAAATTCTGTCGGCTGGCACATTTTGAAGGTTATTTCCAGCTCCAACCTTGGGGGGCATGTCAATTTGAACAACGACAGCTAGTACAAATGGAAACTGTAACTGATGCAATACTAGCAAGTAATTGCTCATTTTAGATTATGGTTGGAAAGGTCGAGACTGAGTATGAGGGGGAATCTAATAGATTTGTCAGCTCCGGTTTTATTAGCAGCTTAGGCAGTGCCTTAATTGCTCAATAACAAAGAGCTTTATAAGGAGCGCAGTGATGAAGAACAAGTATCAGACCACTTGGATTTGAATCCCCGCTCCCTTTACCAGCTTAGCCACCTTGATGATCAGCAAACTATGCAATTTCTTAAAGCCCGAGTTTTCCCATCTCTAGAATGGATGTAATAATAGTATATTGTAGCAACAATTATGTGAGATCATCTCTTAAGATGTTAGCACAGTTCCAACACATCATCCAGAACTAAACAAAGGTTAGCTGTGTTAGGAAAGATTTAAGGAGAAAGTGAGCAGAAGTAAGGTTCATTTTTCTTAAGGGACATCTAGAAAATTAGCGAAAGCTCAATACATGAAAATTTTGAGAGCAAAGATTCTCAAATTTTAGCATGCATCAGAATGATCTGGAGAGCTTGTTAAAACTCCCATTGCCGGACTCCAGCCCCAGAGTATCTGATTCGATAAGATTGGGGTGGGGCCTGAGAATCTGCATTTTTTTAATAGTATAATATACTTTATTTCTTGTTGAGAATTTTTGGATGGTTTTTCCATAAAATTCATATGGTTAAAAACATTAATTGAGAATATAAGTTTTTAGAGACTGTGCATTTTAACTGTTTCCTATCCAGTTAAGAATGCTGGCCCAGTAGAGAATCTGCATTTCTAACCAGTTCCCATATAACACTGATGCTGCTGGTCTGGGGGCGACTTGAGGAGAGGCGTTGCTACAATTAAGAAGAGCACGCTGAGGAACTACTAGGTGCCTACTGTGCAGCAGCCATTTTGTACACCTACCACATTCAGTCCACTGAAAGGCACTGATCTTGCTCTCTAGATATGAGAGCCATACTTTGAGGTCAGTCATAAATTTTGCCATTCAGTTCTAAAAAGATGACTAGTACTGAGATATTTTCTTGGGCAAGAAAATTATTTTCACTTAGAGACATATGACTTGAATCAATCCTGCTCAATCACTGTAGTTAAACAAATTTTTTGATCCATTTATATGTTTTGGAGGTTGAATAATATATTCTACCCTGCCCTCTAAGATTTATATGCCAAAGGATTTGTCATACCTAAATGAGTAAGGAACACAAGTGAGGGAAGTAAGTGATAAATAGGGAAATTAAGTTCATAATAAAAGTATGACTTTTCAACATTTTCTATTTTGGCATTAATCCAAACTCAGGTATCAGTAACATTAATTAGTTATTAGTAAAACTTTAATAAGAATATTAACAACTCTCTTTCTGATCATTAACAGTACTTTTCAAAAAATACAAGTTACAAAAAAAATACAAGTTACATAATAAAATAACATCACAAAATAAACTGGAAGTTTAATTCCATGTTTCAAAATTTTCATGAGCACTTGGTGGAATGTGATTTGAGAAAAAGAAAAGTTTGCTTAAAATGGGAATGGGATAAAGGACTCTTTTAAACCCTTGAAACTCCAAGTCCAAGATGAAGAATGAGGACATTTCTACATTTCATTTAAAATATTATAATTTTTGAAGTCGGTTAAATCAATAAATGCCATGCAAAAGCCTGGTATGAACCAGGTGACCTCATTAATGCCAGCTTCACAGTTTAATGACATTCCATCATATTGAATGTTAAGGTGGAAAGTACAAATCAATCATGGCAATAGGAGGATGCAATTCCATTTTGCCTTGTTAGAATGCATTTCTTGACTATATTTAATCTGACCTTCATAGCAATGACCAAATGAAACAACTTTTTTTTTTTTTTAAAGATTTTATTTATTTGATAGAGAGAAACACAGGGAGAGAGGGAACACAAGCAGAGGGAACTGTATCGGGAGAAGCAGGCTCCCTGCAGAGCAGAGAGCCCGATGTGAGGCTTGATCCCAGGATCCTGGGATCATGACCTGGGCCGAAGGCAGACGCTTAACGACTGAGCCACCCAGGTGCCCCAAATGAAACAACTTTTAAAATAAATGTGCAACAAGCCTTTATCTGGTGAAATGTAACAACTTCTGCTTTCAAATCACTACTAGTGAGTAGCTGCTAGAGCAAAGCTTCTTACAAAATGCTTTAGTTTCACTACTTTTCAAATAATAAATCAATTGCATGTTTCTACTAATGACTGGTACCTAAAACTACTGAATTTTCCCCATTCCAGGAGCATGTTCAAAGAACTGCAATCTCACAAACACAATGCAATGTATGACTTAAGAGGAAGGCATTTCACCTCCATTTTTCTCCATTTTAAACAAATTTCTCCATTTGAGATTTTTTAAAAATAAAAATAAATGAGATTTTGAGAAAAAGAATTTTGTTGCGAGTAGTTTATTTTTTTCTTCCACCAAAGCATAAACCAGAGCTTGTTTCTGCCTTTAAAAATGGGCAATAGATGGGGCGCCTGGGTGGCTCAGTCATTAAGCGTCTGCCTTCAGCTCAGGTCATGATCCCAGAGTCCTGGGATCGAGCCCCACATCGGGCTCCCTGCTCGGCGGGAAGCCTGCTTCTCCCGCTACCATTCCCTCTGCTTGTGTTCCCTCTCTCGCTGTGTTTCTCTCTGTCAAATAAATAAAAAATCTTAAAAAAAAAAATGGGCAATAGATATAATTTATCTTATAAAACAAAGTCTAAGTTTCCTGACATGCATTGGTTAGCCAGATTAACCCACTCAGCCTTTTGGACAAGGACATTTCCTAAAAGTTAAGACCCCTAAGATAATAAGGAACAAAATGTGATGATAAAGGTTTGCTGAAATAATAAGAAATTCTAGGCACATCTGATGAGTCTATTCATCAACAATTATGGAAGCCAGGCTCCCTACAAAAATAACTATTCTCTAAGCTGTGCAATTATTGATCTGCAGATGCTGCACATGAGCTGACTTTGGGAGGAAGCACTAACTCCAAGCTCCCCTCTGCTCAAATATCTTTAATTGAGCTTCTTCTACCTGTCAGCCATGATTCTGGAGATACAAAAAAAAAGTCATTGCCCATCCATGCTCATACCCCTGCCCCCAACTCAACCCCCATCTAAAGGGTAAGCAATCTCTTGGGAGAGAAAAGTTGTGTGCACAGTCTGTCCTTCTTTTCCTTTGCTGTCTTCTGCTTGATGCCCTGAACTCCAGTACACTAGGCTTCTTTTAGGTATTGAATGCAACATGCTACCTCTCACCCCAGAGCCTGATTACATGCTCTTCTCTCACACTTGGAAAAATGTTCCCTGCTTTGACCATGGTCCACATTACTCACTCTTCAAGTGCCATAATTAACACTGTTTTCTCAGAGAAGCTATCCCTGACTCCCCATTAAATATCCTCAAAGCTCTAAAGATTTTTCCTTTATAGCACATAGCAGAGTCAATAACTCTGCTTATTGACTAATAAGCAGACTACTAATACTAATAATGGTATTAGTAGAAATATTCGATCTACGTCTGTATCATCTACTTTTCCACATCAAATGTTCTTGGTTGCTTATCACGTGCCATGTACTGTGTTGGGAACATAAGTGTGTTGGGAATCTGTATTGGGAAACAAGACAGAGTCCCTATCCTAATGGAATATTCATCAAATAAAAATAATAAATACTATGAAAGAAATACATAAGGTTTTATAATTGATAAAAGCCTATTTGATATAATGGGGTCATGGACATTGAGGGACCAGAGATGAGACGGTGCTAACAGAAAATGTATTCCAGGCACAGGGAAGAGCCAGTGTGGAAGGCCTTAAAGCCGGGAGATCTTCCTCCAGTGAAAACCATCGGACAAGGCAGGCAGGGCTGGGACTTAATGAGCAATGGGGAGACCATGAGATCAGGATGCAGTAATCAATTAGGCAATAAATCCCAGAGTCAAAGATGGATTTTTTTTTTATTCTGAACCAACTGAAAGAATGAAATTTTAGTACAATTGGGTAAGTGGTGGCACAAAAAGACAGCAAGTCGTCCTGCTGAAGGAGAAGAATCATGAAGTACAAAGAGCATGGAAGGCACAATGCACAGGTCTTAAAGGGACTTGCCAAGAGGAAAAGAAGAGGTTATTAAGTCTACACATGGTGCCTTGTTACTCAGCTCGAAATCATCCGCTCTTTAGCCAACCTTCTGGAATAAAGAGGACATGGCACTCACCCCTGAAACATTGTTTATTGTCTCAGTCTAACCACCTGAAAATAAAGAACTTCCTGTACGCATTGGTATTAAAAAAAAAAAAAAAAAAGGCAGAAAACAAAAAACAAAAACTACCTTTTGGCTGGAACTGCCATCTTCCGGTAATTCCCTAAAATGACCAACTGAGAGGGGAAAAGGAAAGGTACCTGCAATGTGTATATTCTCTAGGCCTTTTAGAAAACATAGGGTTGTTCCCTTGGCCACATACATGTGAATCTACAAAAAAAAGGTGATATTGGGGAGATCAAGGGAATGGGCATTGTTCACAAAGGAATGCCCCCCCCCACAAATGTTACCATGGAAAGATTGGAAGAGTCTACAATGCTACCCAGCATGCTATTGGCCTTGTTCCCAAAAGACAAGTGAAGGGCAAGATTTTTGCCAAGAGAATTAGTGTCTGTATTGAGTATATTAAACACCTGAAGAGCTAAGAGAGCTTCCTGAAGTGTGCGAAGGAAAACGACTGGAAAAAGAAGGAAGCTGAAGACCAGGGTACTTGGGTTCAACGGAAACACCAACCCCCACCACCCAGAGAAGCACACTTTGTGAGAGCCAATGGAGAGGGGCCTGAGCTGCTGGAACCCATTCCTCATGAATTCATGGCATGATAAATGTAAGCAAATAAATAAACGTAAGACCACAAGACTGTAAAAAAAAAAAAAAAAAAAAAGTCTACACACATCATCTTTGCAACTGGAGATGTCATGAAAAAACATAATGAGGGGCTAAGGTCCTCTTACAAACACACATATCTTCTTCATGCCCCAGTAAAACAATTCTACTGATATCAAAGACTGCAGTGAGCAGAAATAAGTGTTTACTGACAGCCCAACTCAAGGCATGTTCAATGGTCTAGATCTGGAATGACCAGCCATGTGCTCAAGATCTTGAACTATCAAGGGTAAAACCACAAGGTCTCTCTATATGCGGGTACTGGAGTGTGTGTGTGTGTGTAATACAACGATTACCCCAACGTTACAGATTTATGGCACTGGAAAGAGCTTTCTCCATGGAAAGCCCAGGCAGTACAGTTTTCAGCTGTCAGGATCCTACGGCCCTCGATGGTTGATGCACGACTAAAGAAAAATGCTCAGGCAGCATCTTTCTACTATCCTCTTAGATTTAGTGACTGTGAAAAACTGAAGCTAAAGTAAAGGTTTTCTGTATCATGATGTTCTAACCTAATGTATCCCAAAAGACATAGATATTAAAAACAAGGGAAGGTGGAGAGACGCAAGAAATTTCCCTAGAAGAACAGGTCTGGGGGCACTTAGGTGGCTCAGTCAGGTAAGGATCCAACTCTTGGTTTCAGCTCAGGTCATGATCTCATGGGTCAAGAGATCGAGCCCACATTGGGCTGCATTCAGCAGGGAGTCTGCCTGAAGATTCTCTCTCTCCCCTTACTGCCCCTCCCCCTACTTGTGCATGTACGTGCTCTCTCTCTCCCTCTCTCTCTCTCTCTCTCAAATAAATAAATCTTTTTTTAAAAAAGAAGAAAAGGTCTGGATGGGGATGCTAATTTTTGTCCCTAGGGCGGCCATAACAAATTTGCCAAGCTGGGCAATCATCCTTTCATGTTTCAGGAGGTCAGAAGTCCAAAATCAAGGGGTTGGTTCCTTCCGGAGGCTCTGAGGAAGAAACTGTCCTTCACCTCTTTCTCAGCTGCCTAAGGTCACCAGCAATCCCTGACTCTCCTGGGCCTGTCACAGCATCACTGAGATCTCCGCCTCCATCTGCACAGGGCCTTCTCTGTGCCTCCCACGTCCTGTCTTCTTACAGAGACACTGGTGTTCGCATAAGGACTC
Organism: Procyon lotor; assembly: GCA_028646535.1. NCBI lineage: Eukaryota > Metazoa > Chordata > Mammalia > Carnivora > Procyonidae > Procyon > Procyon lotor. Next base: position 122,056,671 of record CM053608.1, on the reverse strand, counting down.
TTAAAATCCAGAATGGTTTCTTCTCGAGGTCCTTAACGGATTACATCTGCCAAAGACCCCCATTTCCAAATATGCTCCTATTCTGAGTTGCTGTGCAGCTGTGAACTTCGGCAGAACACTATTCATGCCCCATGACCTCCAAGCACAGCGCTTCCCTAGGTTCCAAATGGTAACAGAGGCCATGCCTTGAAGTCCAGAATGGCAACTGGACACTTCCTACTGCAAGGCTAACAGCAACCGTGCAAACATCTCTCTTGCTGTCTCCTGCATAATGGCTTCTTTGAAAGAGACCCTCCTGTGCTAATATAGTTCTTCATATAGTTTATCTTTATCAATAAAACCTCAGGAGAAGTAAAGCACAAAGAAATTGCCCCCAAACCACTATCAATTTGAATGAAATCCACAAAAGTTCCAAAGCGAAAAATAAAGCCTGGGGTCTGTGCCCTCCCCATTCATGAGGCTTTTCAGCCTTTCAAAAAAAAAAAAAAAAAAAGGATGCCAAGCACAAATGGACTGGTGGCCTACATTTGGACACGCATGAATGTAAATAGCTATTGGCTTAGAATAGTGGAAATCACAAATGCTTATTGGGGCTTTTATTCAGGTGGGATATTTTTTTTTTCATGTGGCTTAGTTTTTGTTGTTTTTTTTTTTTCTCATTAGTGATGAGAGAAATACCTTTTGTTTAGCTGAGCCCGGGAAGAAGGGCCCCAGCCTCCCAACAGAATAGAAGGGAACAGATACAACCCCAGGTAGCACAGACCCGAAAGTCCTTTCCTAATATAAAACTTAGGGCTTTACTGTGACAAAATATCAGAGAAGGCTAAGTGTTGGCTTCAAAAAAGGAAGGTCAACTTCTGCAGCTCTTTCTCAGGCAACAATCCCTGTGTTCCATTATTCTCTTTGTTCCTCACAGTGGATGGCGGGCTTCGCTTAGAAACCATTATAGGAGAACGAAGTAAATGATACTAAAAGTCCCTGCATTACACTTAGAAATCTGATGGGCCTCTGGAAACCTTCTTCCTTGTCTAATTGTATGGCTTTCAGCACAAGGAAATTTGAGGAAGATGTCACTAAAATAGATATTAAGGAAGCAAATGTTACCTTTGTTTAGTTATATCTTTTTGGGGGGGAGGGGTACTGTTTCATTCAGTTGGATTAAAGAGTACGTTCCCTATCAGAGAGCCAGGGCCCTCGAGTCCTGTTTATCGCTTTCTCTTCATTACCAATATCCTTCGAACCAATCTTGTCCAAGATCAGTCACTATATTTATTTCAGAAATGCAGAAAATGAGAGTTCTTCACCCTGATATCCATGCAAGGGCTCTGTACAAGTAGGCAGTCTGTAAAAACTGATTGAAATAAAATGACAGAGACGGAAAGCACCCTTCAGAAATTCACTCTTCAGATATTAGAACAGAAGGGACAAAAAGAAGGACCATGATGTATTCGGGATTGGAGGAGTTCTAGCTCTTGATGCATGTGAGAATGTTATTTCTCTCCTGGAGCCCTGATTACTACACTGTTGTATCCTTGGAAGTGAGAAAGGTAGAATTGTTCGAACTCTGGAATTAGATAAGTTACATCCCATAAAGGAGGAGGAGGAGAAGCAGCAGCAACAGGAGCACCCAACAACTGGTCTATCTCACTTCAAAGCTACACACTTCAAGGCACCTCACATGTGTTAAATTTCTCAGTGTCATGATATGTCATTCTGTGGCCTCACAGGAAATTGGAACCACCACACTGAGCAATCAATAAAAATCCTCTTCCTTTTCACAACACCCAAGGAATATTTTCTAACTTTGTTTCGAGTCACTTGAAGCAAGCCTTTTACAGTTCCTTTGATATGTACTTCTATAAAGAAACACCCTTGTGTTTCTGTTTCAAAAATCTAACGTTCTTTTGAAACGTATTTCTAAAACTATGTCTTAGCGATCCTGGAATATAAGAAAAAGCATGCTGAGGCAACAGGCAGGCTTCAGAAGAGATGGCATTCGAGAGATCACTGGAGCTGCATTCCAGTTAAGGTAACAAGATGCTGCTTTAGGGCAACCGGCGGAGGAGTGATGACCGTGTAAATCTCATCACCGTCTCTAGATTAGTAATAACTGCCGTCCCAGCTTTGAAGGACCCAGATGCTAACACGCACTGAAACCGCGATGGATAGTGGAGCAGTGGAAAATGCTATTTTAAAAAATAATAATAATAAAGGGCTCAGCATTATCAGCTGTGTAATTGAGCTGATAATGTGAATGTCTCTCCTTTGTAATTTTTTGAAAGGATTTCCCAGAATATTGCCAAAACTGATACAAGAGATGGATGTGTACCAATCACCCAGAGTTAATATGAGTACTGAACATCCTATCATATTTAATTCAGACCTTCGTTTTTCTGAAAGATCACAAATCCTGCAGATAAAACTGATGGCTTCTCTCACCACTCCCCCATCCTGCCCCTCCCCTTCATCCCTGGCATCAGTCACTACACTATATTTGTTGAGTATGCAATCCATATTTGTATGTATTTGTAACAAACACTATTTGAAAATAATGTATGTCATATATACAGTGGTGTGTTTTTAACTTATGTAAATGTTATCACACTCTATGCAACTTTCTACAATTTGCTTTTGTTTTTACTCGACCTTATGTATTGTGAAGCCCATCCATAGTTATGCATTCATATAGTTTATTCACTTTGCAGTATAATTTCCTGAGTAAACAATTGCTTTATCCCTTTCCCTACTTATGAGAATTTGAAGGTTTTTTTTTTTTCCTTTTATAAATGATGCTATCATTTGTGCACTCACATACCCTAGAATTTCCTAGAACATACATCCAGAAATGCAATAGTCGGGTCATGGTATCTATGCATTTTCAACTATAACAGATGTTGCCATGGGACTCTACAATGTGCTTGTTCCAATTTACCCAATCACTAGAACTGTATGAGACTTCCCACACTTTCCCCAGCACTTGACTTTCTGTACCTTTTAAAGTGTTGTTCTGATTGTGTTTAAAATAAAACCTCATTGTTTCATTTTGCTTTCAAGATACATTATTAATGAAGTCAACTGTCTTTTCATGTTTGTTCTCTCTTTCCGTTTCCTCTTCAATGGTTTCCTATTCATATATTCTGTCCATCTCTTTACTGAGTTGCTTATCTTTTCCTGTCACATTTGTAGCACACATTTATACTTTTTTGTAGCTTATGACTTTTGATCTGTTGTATATGCTACAAATACCTTGTTACTCATCTTTTAACTTTGTGATGTACTTTTTGAGCAAAAGGTTTCAATCTTTATAAAATGTATCAAAGTTTGCCTTTCTTTGTAACTTCTTGAGGTAACTGGATTAAAAAACCCTTTCCTACCATTTGATGTTAATAGAGTTGCCATATTTCATTCTAACATTTTAATGTTTAGGACTTTAATATACCTATTTAGGATTTTTATAAATCTTCTGAAGTATCAGTTTGCATAAGTTAAATTTAAAATATAAATATTTTAATAATTAAATGGTATATATTAATGTATTTTATATTCCAATATTAATATATTTTTCAGTGTTTGGGATTTTTATGTGTATTTAATATATATTTAGTACACAAGTCTTTAGATTTTCTTCTTTCTTTATAACTTCTTGAAGGTATCTGGTTAAACAAAATTCTTTCCTAGCCTGTGGTCATATTTTACGACATTTTTTTAAACATTTTAAAAATGTCTTTATTTGAATAAAGCTGACCCACAATGTTACATTAGTTTCAGGTGTACAACATAGTGATTCAACTTCTCTAAGCTCCCATCTGTCACCATACACTATTATAATACCACTGACTATATTCCTGATGGTGGCGCCTTTTATTCCCATGACTTACTCATTCTGTAACAGAAATCCTGTATCTTCCTCTTCCCTTCACCCATTTTACCCTTCCCCTGACCCCCTCTCCCATCTGGCAACCATGAGTTTGTTCTATTTATGAGTGTGTTTTTGCTTTTTGTTTGTTTATTGTTTTGTTTTGTTTTAGATTCCACATATGACTGAAATCATATGGTATTTGCCTTTCTCAATCTGATAGATTTCATTTAGCATAATACCCTCTAGGCTCATCCATGATTAAAAAATTAAAAACAGAACTACCATATGATCCAGTAGTTCCACTACTGGTATTTACCCAAAGAAAATAAAAACACTAACTCAAAAAGATGTAAGCGCCCTATGTTTATTGCAGCATTATTCTAACATTTTAAAGTGATTTTATTTTTCTTTTTATCATGGAGAATCGAGCAGCTCAAATCCATTTATTGAAATGACTATGGTCCCATATAGGCTTTAGTCTCTCTGATGGCTCTCCATCTGTTCCGTTTAATCTAGAACTACAATATTAATGTAGATTTACTAACACTCTTTTTCTACCACAATATTATGTCACAAATACTTAACTGTGCTCCTGAATTTAACAGGAATGCTTCTAAAATTTTCTCATTAAACACAATGCCATGGTTTTCCAAACATCCCCTTCTAATCCTAATTTGCATGAAACATTAATGTAAACATGCTGACTGCTGCTTATTCTGTACCTTTAGAAAACTGCTATGGCATTTTCCTTTAACCTATAAATTGGGTGGATTAGATTAATATTTTTGGAGGTTAACTAGCCTTCCATTCCTAGTATAAATCCTATTTTATTTTTTGCTCATGTCTTTTATACCTATATATTTTCTTGCTGATATTTTATTTAGGATTTCTATATCTATTAATAAGTAACATAGTAAAATAATTTTAATCTATTTATTGTTCTTAATCAGTTTTGTTATCAAATTTTTAATAATCTAAAAAAACATAAGCTAGGTATCTCTTCACTCTTTTTCCCTTTTCCAACACAGGAAATATCTATTTCTTAAAACTCTAGCAAAATCACCTATAAATCTTCCTGGACAGAATTCTATGGGGGAGATTTCTAACTAGTAAATTAATTTCTCTGCCATGGATTGGCCAAAAAAAAAAAAAAAAAATTTCTATTTTTTCTCGGGTTTATTTTGGTAAGTACATATTTCACTTATAAATGCCTATTTATCCAAATTTTCAAATTTGTTCATATATTATATACTAATAGTACTCTCTTATGATATGTATATTCTCTTTTCTAGTCTAATTGACCTCTTTTCAACCAGGCAAGACAGATTCAGGCTAGAGGTCAGAATTTCCATCCACTCAACCATTATTTCATCAAATATGCATGGATTAGGAAGGGTCCCCCCCCAAAAAACAAAAACAACAACAACAAAAAACATCTAATACAACCACCTAAGCCCAGAAATCAAAATCAGAGTTAGTTTAAGTAGAGTTTTAATTTTTTAAAAATTTTTAATGAAAAATATTTTTCTTTTATAGTTGTTAGTCTTTAGTTACATCATAATCTATGTATATCTATTTGCAGAATACTTACATCACTGTAAGTTTTATAGGCAAACATATTTCAATAAGGTATTCTTATTTATAGGAAAAACAATCACTGGGTAGAAATATGTAATATTTAATTTTCTCTCCCAATATGAACATCAGTCATGAAGAAATAACCAAAGCACCACCTCCATCTGGAGGAAGTTTATGATAATTCTGGAACATAAGAAGTAACAGCCTTTGGAATAGCAACATGTAAAGCCTAAGCCTATAATACAATGCATGTAAAAGTCAACAGTAATTTTTTTTCAAATGTGAAGAAAACAAGCTATTTTTTTCTACAAAATTAAACAGCACCCCAAACTGCAATTATTCAGCTAAGCTTTTGTTTTACAGCAACATTCCCTAATGAGATGACTCACTGACAATGACTGTTAGGGGTACAGATGATAGATTGCTTAGGTCAAGAAGTATTTTTAAAAATGCACATAATGTCCTACTCTTGGAGACTTTAAAATGAAAATCAACATAAAAATATGTTTGAGTAACTTTGCAATAAAGAAATATGTTCAATATGTTCAATTAACCCAGTTTTTTTAAAGTATTTCATCACAGACCCCTTCCTTACCACATGGCGTCTATTTTGGGTCATGGAATATGCTTTGGAAAACGCTACTGTGGTAGCATTTAATAGAGCATAACTTTAGAAGGGAAGATAGAAAACACACATACAAACCAGTGTTATAATCTATAGATAGGTTCGTTCTTAATTCAAATACACAACTAAAGCCCAAAGCACTAGCTCTTAAGTAGCTTAAGTTAAGCTAACTTAACTAAGTTAGCAGGACTCTCAAAAACACAGAGTTAAAATTCTTACCTGTCTGCATTTCCAAAATGCTTTTCCCCCAAACAGTGTCACTAGTGCCCTATTCATGTAAGAAAAGAATCATGCAAGCTTTTTTTCTCTCTCCTTACACACACACACACACACACACACACACACACACACACACACATACACACACACTTACTTTGGGGAAGGGTATAAGGAATATACCATTACTCTTCTTTAGAACACAAAAGGCAATAGTATTAAGCCATCCCTAACACTGGCCACATTTAGGTACCCATTAACACAACCAAACTCCTGCATTAGGACCTGTCAATGTGACTCTCCTTTTTTTATTGAATTTATTTAGAAGACTAACTAAATAGACTTTTATTTATTTAAGCACTGCTGGAAATATGAGAAAAAAAGAAAAACCACACTCTTTCCAGGATCTAGGGAATGCTGACCTGTCTGAATGTCTCTTTCCTTTCTCTTGATCATCTATCTTCACACTCCGGGACCAAAAGTAACTGAATAAACATTATCTTGTCCTTGGCCTTCACCAAGCAAAATTGTTTATATCTGAGACCATTTCCCTTTAGAGTCTGAGATCATTATTTTAAAGTAAATTGTCAAATGCTCCACAGTTGATCTCAGTTCAGTTCTGCCATTTGCTGCTCTATGAACCAAGTCCAGGGCATGACATTAAGCCTGTGACTATATAACATGAGAAAAATGTTTTAAGGCAGAATAAAATATCACATACAGATCATGGCAGTGAATCTTAACTGAAATATCCTTGTCTAAGTGAACACTTCAAAACACTGTTTCAGAAATCTGATAATCATGCCTACCACACATATAGAGAAGAACTTAATGAGATAATGGATGTGAAAGAGTGCAATGCTGTAAAACGTACAGTGGACTTTTTTTTTTTTTTTGGATTTTCAATAAACATTATTTAAATCAGAATTTATTGAAATGTATTATTACCCCTGATTGAGGAAGGTAAAATTTAACCAAATTAAGCAGCATTCATTTCAGGAAATATTTTGGCCATGTAAGGGAGCAGAATATGTGATGCCAAGATATGCCTCTCTGGCATGTGAATTACTTTGAGCTAAAGGCAGTTAAGACCCAGCAGACTCTGGGGCACCTGGGTGGCTCAGTCAGTTAAGCAGCTGCCTTTGGCATGGGACATGATCCCAGGGTCCTGGGATCAAACCTCACATTAGGATTCCTGCTCAGTGGAGAGCCTGCTTCTCCCTCTCCCTCTGCCTGCCACTCTGCCTGCTTGTGCTCTTTATCCCTCTGTCAAATAAATAAATATAATCTTAAAAACAAACAAACAAACAAAACCTCTCTTTTAACTACCTAAAATAATTTTGAGTCGGGGGGGGGGGGTTCAGAGAAAGAGTTTTTACCAGAGATAACTTTTATCTAAATGACCTGTCTGTATGGCAGGGCAAATGTCTAATTACCAAACATCTGCTCTTCTTATCTTCCTGTGAATTACCCTCCTCCCCTTTCAAGCCCCAGGCACCTATTCTATTCCCTAGATTAGGATGACAGCTAGGTTTCAATTGCCCAACTTGTCCACAGACCCCATAGCCACACATACATAATTAACTTTTTTCTCCTGTCAATCTGTTTTATAACAATCTATTAGCCACAGAATCTAGAAAAGTAGAGGAAATTTTTTCCTCCCCAACAGCTATCTGGATGCTTATTTCCTCCTTTCTTTTTTTAAAGATTTATTTATTTATTTATTTGAGAGAGAGAGAGAGAGAGAGAGAACACAGAAGGAGAGGACACAGAGAGGGAGAAGGAAAAACAAACTCCCCACTGAGCAGGGAGCCGGATGTGGGGCTCAACCCCAGGACCCTGGGATCATGACCTGAGCCAAAAGCAGATGCTTAATCAACTGAGCCAACCAGGCACCCCTTGTTTCCTCCTTGAACCACCAAACAGACTTTCAAAATATCAAAATGGTGGGATGAAAAAGGTTGACCTAGCACACAGTTTGCATTTAGTCTTTGATTCAGAACTTATCTCCCCTGCTATTTCTCTCACCTGATAACACCCTGTTTCTGACACTTCAGCTGCCAATAGGATCCTCACTTCTTTATTTTTATCCTCTTGAAAATCTCAATATTTCTGAATCTTCACTCAAAATACATGCCCTTATATATACAAAGGAATACTATGCAGCCATCAAAATATGAAATCCTGCCATTTGCAATGACATAGATGCAACTAGAGGGTATTATGCTAAGTGAAATAAGTCAATCAGAGAAAAACAATTATCATATGATCTCTCTTTTATGAGGACTTTGAGAGGCAGGGCAGGGGGTCATTGGGGGTAGGGAGGGAAAAAATGAAACAATATAGGATTGGGGAGGGAGACAAACCACAAGAGATTCTTAATCTCAAGAAACAAACTGAGAGTTGCTGGAGGGTAACGGGAAGGGACAGGATGGCTGGGTGATGGACACTGGGGAGGATATGTGCTATGGTGAGTGCTGTGAATTGTATAAGACCAATGATTCACAGACCTGTGTCCCTGAAACAAATAATATATTATTATATGTTAATTTAAAAAAATAAATAAAATATATGCTCTTATTTACTCTTATTTCCCCTAGGGTCCAGAATGCATTTAGCCTCTCTGCCCTAAACTTCACCTTCCTTAGAAGACAGAGTTTTCACTAGGCTTTCAGGTACTGAGGAGGGAACAAGTAGCTGGTAGACTGAGAGTCTTGACCCAAGTTACATGCATTTTTTGCAGCAAAATTGGGATTGAGAATTGAAACCAACATAGTTTCCTGTGCTAACCAATTCTGAGACATATCATAATTTCCCATCCCTGTATGAAATAATCCTGGAACCAAACAGTCTTTCCAACTTCCTAAGTGTCCTAATTTCTTAAACAAAGCCCTATTTCTAGTTTTCTAAACATTAACAGGGCTCAGGTAAAAATAACAGCTATTTGGTTTAGGATATATTTATTCCTGGGTGGTAAGACTTTAAACCAACTAAAATAGTTAACTTGTCCAAACTAACAGCTCACACATTATTTCTTACTTCAAGACCCTTACTTTACTGTGCCTACCAAAAATGTCATAAATTCTGCCCAATCTCAACTATTAAAAGTACCCAGCTCAGGTCCCTAAATCCTTTTAAATATCCTTCACTGACTCACTCCTATTACAATATTACTAAGACGCAAGGTTACATAACGTCCCCCTTATTTCAGTAAGTCTAATAAACTTAGCTTTGGTTGATCAACAGGTTTTTCTGGTGGCTTTTCCATAGCCAATAAAGTGACCCCAAATTCAGTGTTGGTCTTCTCTACTACCCTAATTCCTTATCATATGTTCTTTTGTATCCAAAGATAAAAGTTTCCCTTTAAAATGTGATTCTTATGTATTGCTGTTAACATTTAACCTAAGTCTATTTATATACAGTATATATTTCACTGAATGGCACATGGCACAGATTTTATTAATAACAGCACTAACAACAAAAGCCACTATCTTTTATGGGTCTTCCAAGTTCCAGACACTTTATATGCATTATCTCATTTATTCCTAACACCCTGTCAGCAAGGCAAGTTATTTCCCCCAATTTACGTGGTAGAATTGAGTTTCAAAGAGGTGAAATAACTATCCTAAGCCCACACAGGAAGTACGTACTGGAGCTCGGATTCAAACCCACATGACTGCCCCCAGAGCTCAGGTTCTTAAATGTGTTGTACTGTTTCAAACTTTAAAATAGTTCTGATTTGAAAAAGCATTCCTTTTCTACTACATAAAAATATATTCAAGGGGTGAAAATATCAGAAAACACATAGAACTCCCGGAACAAAGACTTGGGTAAAATTTGCTGTGTAAGGATTAGACGGGGGCTTGCAAGTGAGGGAAAAACAAAGGCAGAATTCTATCCTGGAAGCTGAGGAGTAATATAAATTGGCAACTGAGGTGGAGAAATAGCTATTTTCATACTTTGCTGCTGGTATTATAAATTGGTTAAAAAAAAAAAAAAGAAAAAACCTTAATGGCACGTGCTTTGGCAATGTCTAACAATATTACACACATAAACACAAATGTTCTTCTATACACATAAAACATAGCTGAAAAATACATAAGAAAAGAAACAAGGAAGACTTGGAAAAAGGAATTGTGAAGAAATCTCTTCACTGTATAACTTTTACGAGTTTTGAATTTTAAACCATATGAATGTTTTCCTATCAAAATATAAATACAATTTTAAAACAAACCAAACAAACTACTGACTGTTTCAAAAGACCTCTACTCTGACCAGTTTAGATTCAAAAGTAACTGGTGGTATTATACCTACACTTCCAACCTGCTCAGCCCTATTCCCAAGCACTGCCTAGTACATATGTGGTGGCTAAATTTCTTCTGAATATAAAAATAATACAATTTCCTTAATCTGCAAATGTCAGCAATCCCCATTGGAACTTTAATCCATGTACATGTTATTCCTACACAGCCTATTGCATTTTTATTTTAGTGTCAGTATTTTTTAAGAAATATTTTAATCTATTGCCTTACCAGATGCCCTCAACATTTGCAAAGAGCATGAGGTGGTGAAGGAATGTGTATTATCTGTAGTCGAGCACTGTCTTATTTAAGAAGTGAACTTTTAATAGATCTGAAACTCAAAATGTTTTTTGAAGTGAAGGGGAAAAAATTGCAAAGCCTGTGGAGACTCTGAATGTGTGTGAGCAAATGGAAGTAAGATGACTCGACTTCAGTGGTAGATGAGGCAGGATCTCCTTCAGCTCTGGACTCTGTGTGTGGGAGGCAGCCACCATGGAGCAGCCACCTATGCCTACCTCTTCCTTGTATTTCTTCTCAGCCACGTGTATGTGCCCTCTCAACAGGTGAACAAGAGCTTAAGTTTAGAAAGAGGCAGGAGAGTGCCACTGGGCAACCCCAGAATGCCCACCACAGTGTTGCCATTCGGAGGCCACAGGATATGTGCCACAGAAGGGGAAGTCCATGTGGGACTCTAATACTGAGAGACATCTGACACACAGGAGCTGAGATTCTTTGTGGGAGAGCACATTTCACCAACTCAGAGTCTGCAACCCTAGAAAAATAGACCATCATCAAGAACCTTTTATTACCCACCTAATGGCATTATTATTTTCACTGTCACGATTCTTCACTGTGTGCCTCTATATGCCAACCACAACAGTAGGAATTTTGCATACATTTTCTCTAACCATCACAGTGACCCAGTAACCCTAGATGGCAAATACAATCTCTTCCTTTTAATGAGGAGAAAGTGGGGCTCAGAAAGTTTAAGTGACCTACCAAGATTACCTGGTAGAACCAAATGGAAACTCAGGCCATCCTGACTCCTTGGACTACAAGATCTCCTTGTAACTACTTAGATGGACTCATGTACAAAAAGAGTAGCAAACCAAAGTAGCATGAAACTTACTTGAGGTCTCCGAATGGTGTCGGTGGGTTTTACAATCTCTCAGCCTCCCACACTGTGCATCCCAGTTCACTCAGAGTCACCTGGCAAACAGTAAGCGTTCTGTGTCTCACCCATCAACCTCCTCCTTGTGGCTACAAAAATTCACCACTCCCCATCCTCAGAGTGGGATGAAGAGTTGTCTTCTAGCCAATTGCCTGTCTGTGTCATCCGTACCCCCTCAGCCCCTCTGAAGCACAACCTCCTTTAAAGCAGGATGTCCCCCTAGCAGGAATCTTCTCAAGGATCTTTATTTTAGGGAAGCAGGAAGAGCAAAGAGTCGACTTCAGGACATTTATTTTCTCCTGATGTGGCCTTTTTCTTGGTCACAAGTCCATCTCAATTATATCTTTCTATATAGCATCTCAAATTTGTATGTCTTGGGTATCTGCTCTCTTTCTTTTCACAACACACCTTCTAAAGACTGGGCTTTCTCAAAGGAAGATGATATGCCTCACAACTCATTAGGAATTCCCCTTCTCCACCACTACGAGTTATAATGGTTTAGCAATAACTGATAGGAAGAACATGCATGTGTCAATAAAGGAGTTGGCATCCTTCCTATTCAGCCATGAATAACCATAGGGCGGCCGCCTGAATCATGATATGGAGCAGTCCAGTTCCCTCGAGATCCAGAAAGACACATGGCTTCTGCTCTCTATGGCCAAAGGAAGAGTTACCACTACACACACACACACACACAAACACACATACACACACACACACCCCAACTCTTACCCATTCTATAGGCTTTAGGAACCAGATTTTACTCTTTTTTTTTTTTTTTGGAGAAACTTTCTCTGACTTACTTCTCCTTAATCTGAACTTTCTATCCTCTGAACAAATGACAGTATTACCTATTCGTGTTGGCACTTGACACGTACAATATTATTTTCACACAAATATTAACTTCTTAAACTACACTGTAAGTTACTTGGCAATAGGAATTCAATTTTGTCCACAACACCTAGAATGATGGTTTGCCCAGAGCAGACATTCATGAAGAAAATGTTTAAACATAAAATATTTTTAAACTAAAGTTTTAAAATGTAAACATTATGAATATTGTATCTCTTCAAGGTTATTCTTGAGTGTAATACACTTATTCAAAGATATTTCTGTTAACTCAATACCTGCATGATAATCCTCTTGTTTCATTACCCTCATATTATTTTAAATTTGTTCAAAAAATAAGTGTTGTAAATTACCATGAGTTGGGAATTTGAAAGATACTGAAGACTCAGAGTAGAACAAAGCACCAGACAACAAGAAATGTATAAATTATATGAAAAATGAAGCCATACATGAAGATGTACTGTAAGAGATAAGTGGGGAAACTGAGGTGTGAGCCACAGTCTGCAGTCCAGAGAAGGCCCAGACAGTCCTCACCAGGAGGTTCTTGGA
>CM053608.1:121990011-122043023 GCA_028646535.1 Procyon lotor | reverse complement strand
TTAATCCTCATTATTCAGAGATTCCATATTTCCAAATTTGCCTACTTGCTAAAATTTATATATTCCCCAAATCCACACTCAACAGCACTTTCCCGGTAGAGTGGTACTAAGTTGGTCTCCCACTGATGCTTATGTCCCCAGCTGATGTCCAATAAGCCGAGGGTCTCCTCTCTTATTTTAGCTTTGAGACTACAAGCAGATGTCTCTTTCAAAGTATATTTACTGCTGCAAAGTTTTTATTTTTGTGATTTTGTTGATTTTGCTGTTTCAAGTGGCCCCTGTGCTTAGTGCAGAGTGCTCACTACTGCTCCTTAGGGCAAGAAGGCTGCGGTGTGCCTTCTAGAGAGAGTGGGCTGTGTTCCATAAACCTCCTGGAGGCCTGGGTTGTAGGGCTGTTGGCCATGAGTTCCATGTAAATGAGTCAATAATACATACATTAAATAATATGTCTCTACATAGAGACATACACAAGACAAGATTGTGTATTGATTAGTTGTGAGCAGAGCCTGCAGGGACCCGAATCTGTATTTGCCCTAGGAGCAATTGTTCAGTATTTGCTAACTCGTGCAGGCTTTCTAGAAAATAACCTAAATATTGAGAGCCACCTGTATATGAAAATGCTCAGATTTGCTTAGGAAACATGTAGATCGCAGTATTGGGATTTTACTTTTAACCTTTAAATTAAAGTGAGTCGTAATGTCTATGCTCATACTACTGTGATACAGACATTTTCATATAGTGCCAGCGTTCTCTTTAAATGGTTCAGTCTTTCTGGAAAGCAATTTGACATTATACATTAAAAGCACTTAAAATATTTCGGCCCTTTGACATAGTAATTCTGTTTCTAGGAATCTGTTCTGATGAAATGATCAGAATGATGCTGTTCAACATGGGAAGCTACTGATGATTTGATGTTAAGTATTTAAAAGAGCTGGATATAAAACTGTAAATGACCCCCATTACTTAAAATAAGTGATAGATATTTATGTATCTATATAAAACACTATGCAGAGGGAAAAGCAATATACCAATGTGTTAACAGTAGAGTATTTTTTCTCTGTTAAACCTTTTTTTCATTTATTCCTTTTTGTTATCCTCCCCCAAGTTAATGTCTTCCCTAGAGATACACACGTGATATGTATAATTTTTATATGTGCTCTTACAAAATGTATGTAGGGCATATCTGTGTCTATGATGTGTATAAACATATGTATGTATATGATGTATCTATAAATGACATATAGAAACGATGTACCATTAGCTTGTGTTTTAGGCACTGTTCACTAGTACTTTGTGTAGGTTTCATCCTCCATGCTAGAGTACATCTCATTACTCCTCCTGAAGTTCAAAAATACTCATGGTCTCTGTCATCACATTTTCCTGCCCACTTCTCCAACATCGGATAGCCAGGCTGCCTCCAACTTTCTGCCTCCTACGTGGTGCCGAAATGGGTCTCCTCTAGGTATTCTGGCACATTGCGGGTCATAACGTATGTGTATACTTAATCCGACTTAGTGGTGACATACTGCCCTTCAGAATAACTGGCTTATTTAAATTATGGGATTATGGTTATTTGCGTTTTTCTTAATTTGCTTGTGTTATCTTTATTAAAAAATTAGTTTACTTTTTAAAATATTAAAAAGGAGGAATTTGGAAGTAGGGCCATGTCTTCCTGGGTCCTTGACTTTGCTGGTTTGGTTTCTTTGACCTTACATGTCCCCCTCCTGTAGTAGACAGAATAATGGCTCCCACGTCCTACTCCCTGGACCTAGGAATATGTTACCTTAAAAGGCAAAGAAACTGCAGGTATGATTAAGTTAAGGGCCTTGAGGTGGAGAGGTTACCCTGGATTATTCAGGCGGACCCAGGGTGGCTGCAGGGGCCTTCTGAGAGGTGTCCAGAAGGGTCAGAGTCAGAGGACAAGGCCACGTGGTGACGGAGGAGAGACTAGGGTCACGTGCTATTTGGAAACAGTGGTGGAAGCCGAGGATCACAGAGGCTTCTGAAAGCTGGCAGCTCCACGATGTGTCCCCTTCTGGAAAATACCTCCCTGGAATGTTGCTTTTGTTACTTTATTTCTGTGTTTTAAGATTCTGCTGCTGACTAATGAACAGGTGTCTAATTTCATTACCAAATAGGATGCCTCAGAGATGTGGGAAACATGTGTCAGAGTGATCGTTCCTTTTCAGACCTTTATAGGGCATAATGAACATGCCGATAATGTAGAAGAGTCACGTCCTCCACGCCATCCACTTTACGGGTCGCAGGCGAGATCGCTTGTAAGGTGTGATGTGAATCACTGATACTAATCATCATTAAGGTACTACTGGAGTTTGTAAATGATTTAATTTTAAAAAACAAAGGATTCGAACTTATCCCCACAATAAGTTGTTCTTTTATCTCTCATTCTCTTGCATTGTGCTATGCTTTCTTAAATAAGAAAGTTGGGAATGGGGGCGCCTGGGTGGCTCAGTGGGTTGAAGCCTCTGCCTTCAGTTCAGGTCATGATCTCAGGGTCCTGGGATCGAGCCCCGCATAGGGTTCTCTGCCCAGCAGGGAGCCTGCTTCCCCCTCTCTCTCTGCCTGCCTCTCTGCCTACTTGTGATCTCTCTCTCTCTCTGTGTCAAATAAATAAATAAAATCTTAAAAAAAAAAAAAAGAAAGTTGGGAATGACCATATAGTTGGTGTCCCCTAGAATTGACACGATCTTGTTTGCCCGTTGGTGAGGTTGCAAAGAAAAATGAAAGTAGATTTAAAAAAAAATCAGCAGGTTGAGTGTATATTTAGCTGAAGTAGAAGAATGAATTGGTACTAACGCCCAGATTTTGAAAGGCAGAGGAATTGTTTAGGGGAAATTTTTCAGTAGTAGAGGAGTGTGTGTGTGTATGTATATGTCTGTGTATGTGTGCATTTGATGAGTTATTCATTAGTGTTTAAGGCAAGTGAAAGTCCCGTAGACAATTTGTTGATATGGAACAGATGATTGAAAGCCCAAAGGAACAAACAAGGAGATCTAGAAATTTGGGAATCAGTATAGCCTTTATCAATGGGGATTCTCTGAGAAATATGTTATATATAATTGCAGGAGAAAGAAAGTGCTAAGGATTAAGGTTTTGGGGATCTGGAATATGCTGTCATTCAGAATAAGAAGGTAGAGGGCCAGGAAAGTCATTTTTGGAAACTGTGGAAAGAAATCACATGATAATACAGTATAACAGATATCAAAGGAAGAGAGTATTTCTTGAGGAGTATTCCATAGTGTAATTCCTATAATAAGTATTCTTTGAGTATCATGAGTAAGACTTCGCTTGACTGTATTCAGACATTTGCAGAATGTAACTCCAAGGGATGCCATTTATATTTTAGTTCAGACATTTGCAGAATGTAACTCCAAGGAATGCCATTATTGAATGTTCTCCTCTGGAGTTGTGCAGTGCACAGCCTGTGCAGCTGCTGTTAGGAAACTGATCAGATGATTGATGAGATACGGGTAGGAATGTATATCTAGCAGGGACACGGAGGAGGAGAGAGAATTAATATTGGTGCTACATGGAAGGGAGAGCCACAGAGTTGGGGAAGAGATCCAGCAAGTAAAGGACAAGAAATGCTACAAAGGAAACTTTTCAGAATAATTTTTTTTTCTCTTTCTCGCTCTTTGCTCTTTTCTTGATTTGATTTACTACTTCTCTGTAGTAAATCTGGTAAGTTCTCACCTATCATTCCAGACCAGGCAAAAGTTCTGTGTCTCTCTGAAGTGTTCTTCTATCACTGTGAACAGAACTAATTCTTCGTTTTTGTACTTCTATTGCATTAACTACAAATCTTGTCAAGGACTGCAGCATTGTATTAAAAATTGCTTATGTGTGTGCCCTCCCAATAAATTTGGTCTTCTCTTTAGGCACTAAGGCCTTAGTCCAAGTTGGAGGTAAAAAGACAGTCTGGAAATGGGCTGGTTGACTAGGCTGTGAACTGCACCACATGCTGTACTAATTTGTATCTGTGAAATCGGGCAGCTGAGGTTCTGCTTTGTCATACGACTCTACGGCAGTGCTGTGCAGATCATACTGAGGACCTGGCTAAGCAAGGGTTCTGGATCAGGCGGTCTGGGGCAGCAGGCTGAGATTCCGTGTTGCTACACTAAGTACAAGGCTCCAGACTAGACAGAATCTGTCCTGATGCCAAGTATCTGAACCTGGCTTATATTTGTTGCAGAATAATAGGAGGTCAGACTGTATGATTTGGGAACCCACACCCTAAGACTCTCTTTTACTACTCGCTTGTTGTCTAATGTTGGATGCCTCATTATTGAAGACTGTTTTTTTGGTTAAGACATGTGATGACAAATGCTGATATCCACATTAGGATATCTGTACCCCTACAAGGGTCAGCATGGTGGGTGTCAAATATATGAGACTCATCAGTAGTGGCGACTATGGTCCTGAGAAATAGTCCGCAAAGCTCCTTCAATTTCAGTAGAAAGAAAGGGAAATTTTTCTAGAAATCTCATATTCTGCTGGTGAAAGTGTAAATTGGAATGACCATTTTGGAAACTGATTGACAGGACTTACTAAGGACGAATGTAAGTAAACTCTATGACCAAATATTTTTTGCAGCCTATTCATATATTACAGCAAACGTGTATGTAAAATGCAGGCATACCTCATTTTACTGTGCTTTGCTTTATTGCAGATATTGCATTTTTGGTCATTCATTCCTTCATTATTTATTTATTCATACATACATACATACATACATACATACATACAAATTAAAGGTCTGTGGCAATGCTGTGTTGAACTCTGTTGGCACCATTTGCTCACTTTGTATCTCTCTGTCACATTTGGGTAATTCTTGCAATATTTCAGACTTTTTCGTAATCACTGTATTTGTTGTGGTGATCTGTGGTCAGTGTTTATGACTCGCTGGAAGCTCAGATAATGGTTAACATGTTTTAGCAATAAAGTATTTTTTCATTAGGGTATGCACAGTGCTTTTTAGACATAATGCTAGTGCATACTTAATTGACTACAGTAAAGTGTAAACATAGCTTTTATATCCACTGGGAAACCAAAAAACTCATATGACTCGCTTTATTGCAATATTTACTTCATTGCTGTGGTCTACCGTTGAAGCTGCATTGTCTCTGAGCTATGCCCATGTATAGCTAAATATAAATATATATAAAATTAAATATATACACATGTTCATTAAAAGACATGAGTTAGTGTCTCCATAACAGTGCTGTTCATAATATCCCTAAACTGGAAGCTGTCCAGATGTCCATCTGGAAGAATAAATCGTTGCATATTCACACAATGAGATGTGTGTTTACTACAATGAAAATAAATGATTTGCAGTCTTGCAACAATATGAATGAATGTCACTAACAAAATGTTGAACTCAAGAAGCCAGACACAAAGGAGTTATGTTACATGATTCCATTTAGACAAAGTACAAAAGAGGCAATCTATGCTGTTGGAAGCCAACATATTGTTTACCATTGGTGAGTGGTGTTTTCTGAAAGAGAGTCCAAAGGGAGTTTCTGGGGTGCTTGTTTAATAGGATTGGGCTTCACAAGGCTAAGTGCTAGTTATGTGGGAGAGTTTGGGAAGATTCATTGAGCCAACTGTGCAATTTTCTGTATGAGTCTTGTATTATCATAAAAGATTAAAGAATATGCACACAAAAAGAGTGTATAGAGTGGGACCTTGGATTGCTGAGGGAGGGGGCAGGCCTGGGATTAGGAAAGGAAGTAATTGTGGGAGGCACCTAAGGTAAATTTTATTCTCTTTTGGATCAGTTATGTACCCAGCAAACTCTGTTTTCTGGGGATGATTTTGTGGGCACACTGGTCTATGTTATAAGATCTTTCTTCCCTGGTATGTTTCTAATATAATAGTCAAGATTTAAAATGTTTACTTCTGTCTTCATTTTTGTTTTTACAAAGTATTTGAGGCAACTTAAAAGAAGCGTGGACCAATTACCAGGCAAATAGTTTGTATGAGAAAAGTGAGGTGAAATAATTTAGAGGAAAACACCAACAAAAATTACTTTTGATGATTTTCTGATAGTTAGGAATGTCACCTGCACTACCCAATATCCCAAATAATTACCCAGTTTACTTTAAAAAAATATTTATTTATTTGAGAGAGAGTGGGAGAGTGCACCCACAATGGGGGCTAGGGGCAAGGGGAGACAGAAAATCCCAACAGACTCCTCACTCAGTGAGGAGCCCGACAGGGGTCTCCATCCCACAACCCTGAGATCATGACTGAGCCACGTAGGCAACCCCCCCGCCCCCACAAGTTTACTTTGTGATGCAGTAGGTTCTGTTCTCGATTCTTACTAACTGGCTATGCATAACCTGAAGCAAGTCATAAGATCTCTCTGGACAACTCCAACCCCAAGAGTAACGTGGTTACCTTGCCTTTTTTAATACTTAGAGCCCTCGTTACATCTGAGATTATCTTGATTTTTTCCTCTTGTTTATTTCCTGATTCCCCCTGTCTCTAATGTTTTATAACTGGGAAAACAATTCATAATGTTTATAAGTGGGAGTTTTATAACTCCCATTTTTATTTGTTGCTGTATTTCTAGTGTTAGAACCGTGCATGGTCCGTAACAGGAAATTTTTGTTTAATGAGCGAAAAGCCTAGACTAGTTCACCAACCTGTTTTTAGCTGTAACTTTCTGGAACTCTAACATTGCACAAGCAATTTTGCAAGGCCAGAAGGGACTCAGGAGTTAACAAAATTTTGATTCCAAAATCAGAATGAAGGTCAAGTGTAGGACAGTAGTTCTCAAAGCACAGTCCAGGGACACCTGGGGATTCCAACGACTGAAGGGTTCATGAAGTCAAAAATATTATTATAATACTAAGGCATTATTTGTAGTTAGGAATCTAGTCATCTCATGAGCACACAGTGGAATCTTCCAGAGGCTACATGACATACGATACTGTAATCGACGAAATGTAGAAGCAGAGATTGGAATCCTGCTGTCTTCTATTATGCAAGGTATTAAAGAGATTTGCAAAAATCTCCAGTGCTGCTCTTCTTGCTATTCTTTATTCACGAAAATACAGTTATTGTTTCATAAATATGTATTCTTATTAACATATAATGGGTTTAGTATTGTTATTTTTAAATGAATTAAGAAGTACATATATTAAAACGCCCTTATTTCTAATGCTACATGTAAATTGATGTAACCCAACAAAAACTAAAGCATCCTCAGTTGTTTTCTAAGAGTGTAAAGATAGCCTGAGCCCAATAGTTTGAGGACAGTTGATGCAGGAAGCTGATCCAGGATGGCCTGGCAGTCTAGGAATAACTCTTCTTGACTTACCCTTTGTTCCTCCAGGCTATCCCCCTGCTCCGTGGCCTGCCCCATTAGTGATACATCCATATTGGTGATACCCAATTCTCTTTTCCTAGAGGTTTCCATCGCTGTGGTTCCTTCCCTGGATGTCAGTTGGTGCGATTGCTACAGTGAGTAGGAAACTATTCCGTTTCTGTTTAGCCCAAGTCTAAGGAAGAAAAGTATCCAATGTCATTGTTTATTTGGCCAGGAGAGTTTCTCTTGCCTGGTTTTTATGATGCTCTCTATTTTCCAGGGCTGAGAGTTGTCTTTTTCTCTGGAGAGTTGACTCCAACCGTTTAGTTGCTTCTTATCTAGTGCAATTCAGCACATTTCAGAAGCGCCAGGGGCAGCATGTTTTCATCTGTCCACACCATTTCCTACCCCAAGCAAGGAGCCCCAGGAAAGGGGAAACACGCTGGCTGAGCCGCTGCTCCCTGGGATCTTAGTCGGACGTGTGTGCCTGCGTCCACTTCAGAGCCTCGGTCCCCGGAGAGGGACTGACTCTGTTCAGACATGTGCCAGGTTGGAGGAGAACCAGGACTATTCAAAGGAAAGCCATCCCTGATCCCCCTTGCTCCTTTCGCCACCTTCTCACTCACTCTGCCTGTTATGTTTCACCACTAAATCACACGGATGTTGTAAGGATTTTTTAATGAGAACTGATGCCAGAGCTAAAACAGTCTTGTGACCCTAGATTTATGCGTCACACAGACAAATGAAGGGATTCCCCCACAGGATCTCATGCTTGGGCGTTTATTGGATGAGGGCAAGTTGAGGCCAAGATTGTATTGCATATTGGATTGCAGCCTAGTTCCTCATGAAGTTTCATCCAGTTTGCAAGCCTGTGAAGTCATCAGATAATCCTACTTTCTCTTCCTCCAGCTGCAGCGCGATGTCATAGGAATAGTGTGGGTTCTAGAGTTAGGTGCCTTGATCGTAACCCCCCATCAGTTCTGTGCTAAGCACATGTTGCTGGTCGAGTCACTTCGCCTTTCTCAGTCTTGTTCTCTTAGTAGCAAACTTGGGATTGTATCTACCTCACAGACTGAATGTAAGTCAGATTAAACGTACTTGAAATAATTTCTTAATTTAAAACATCCGTGGGCTTAGAATTTGTTTAAAGTCGTATTACCGTCCTCTGTGAGTCTGCATTTCTCCACCGGTATTGCACCAACTCTACGCGATAAATTTCAGTTTTATTCTCAGGATGATCGCTTCCAGCCCTTCTGGGTCCGGCTCCTCTCAGAGTGAAAGTCGGCAAGTACCGTCATTCCTCCCTGATTCAAGTGGACGCAGACCCTCTGAAATTAAGTTTCTCCTTTTCAAAATTCCCCCAAGAAGCTGAACCCTAGAAGCAGCTTACGGTGTCTCCCTGCTCACCAAGGACAGACGCACGAAAGAGAGAAGTGGGATTCCACTTGGAGGAGTGGAGTAGTGTTTGGGTCCTTCCCATTCGGCCCCCCCTTTTCTAAACGGCTCCACACACTGTGGCTAGTTGGCTTCTGTATCTTCAACATAGCTTTTGTGATTTTGTCCCCCTAGAAACACAGTAGCGTAAGAGTTAAAGGTACAGGATTTAGGGGTTGTTGGACCCGAGTTTGATCCTTGACCAGCTCTCCGACCTTGGGCAAGTTGTCGAACCTAAACGTGTAAGGTTCTTACTGCCGTTGTTATTAAAGACTACAAATCTAGGGGTTTAAAACAACACAGGTTTATTAGCCACAATTCCATAGGTGGAAACTGGTTTCTCGGGCTCAGCTCGTTTCTCTCTCTGGGCCCAAGAAGGGCCACGTCCAAGTGCTGGCTCACTGAACTCTTCCTGCCAGGTTCCAGGAACAGTCAACTTCTAGTCTCCTTCAGGTTGGTGGCAGAATCCTGATCCTGGTGGTTGTAGGACTGAGATCCCATTTCCTCCCCGGAGGCCTCTCTCTGGCCTCTTTTGGTGTGTCAACACTGTCTCCTGCCTGGAACCTCTTGGACTTCCTTGGTGTTTCTGCTTCTCACCAGAGAAGGCCGCCTTCTTTCAAGGACTCAGAGGCTGCGATTGGGCCCAGCTGGGTAATCCGAGCCCCTCTCTGTGTTTTAAGGCCTGTAACCTTAATTACATTTGCAAAGTCAGCATAATTAACAAAGTCTGATGCTGTGTAACAGCACACAGTCCCGAATTCCAGAGGTGAGGCTGTGGACGTCTTCAGGGCCTGCTGTTTTGTGTGCAGGACTAAGTTTGATTTCCTGTAGAGAGAACCTTGGGCTTCGTGCCTTCCCCACGGGGCCATTGCTAGGATTGAGTAAAAGATCTCTCAAGTGCCTTGTGCTAGTAAATCTTACGGACTTTCTGAGAGCTACCTACCGCATGACATTTAAATCCAGATCGTGAGGTCCCCTGTGTCCTCTGACCCGACCGCGGTGATCCTGCCTGGACCCACGCTCCTGTGGGCCATTGGTCCCTTCACATCCCGCGGGGCAGGCTTCCTCTGCGTGCCTCATGATAGATTATTCTCTTTTCTTCCCCTTCACTCATGTTCCCCCTGCCTGGAATGTCCTCTGCCTCTTTTCTACCTCTGCTTCTGAAAATCTTCAGCCCGAACCCCACCTCTTCGTTTTGTTTTGTTTTCTGTTTTGGAGTTCACACCAGGATCCGAGCGAGGCTGCTCTGCCTTGACAGATACCCAGACCCCGTTTGGGTCTAGGTCGGGAAGAGTTTGTCCCCCCGACCCCCGATTCTCAGTGTGTCCGACTGGTCCTGAGCACTCATCATAATGCCATGCTCCCCGCCCATCCCTGGTGTTGGAGTGACAGCTTCAGGTGGGGCGAGAACACAGCATTAGACCACAACAACCCGTGCCTCAAGCCGGCGAGACTCGGGCTCATTTTCAGTTCCTCTGAAAGCACGAGGGATTCAGTCTCAGTGTGGCCACCAACATCTCCCCAGGACTTGTTTTCTCTCTAAGACAAAGAAAGAGAGGGGCGTCGGGGTGGCTCAGTCAGTTGAGTGCCTGACTCTTGATTTCAGCTCGGGGTCATGATCTCAGGGTTGTGAGATCGAGCCCCGCATTGGGCTCCATGCTTAGAGTGCAGAGTCTGTTTGGGATTCTTTCCCCTTCTCCCTCTGCACTCTCCCCCTTGTGCTCTTTCTCTCTCTCTCTCAAATAAATAAATAAATCTTAAAAAAAAAAAAAAAGACAAAAAGTGAAGCTCTCTGGAGGCAATAATGGATAGCTAAATGTAATAGCATAATTCTTTTGTTTATATCGCATATCTGGACATTAATATACTTATATTAATTAACAATTACTTATATAACAGATACAATTAATTATAATTATAAACTATATAAGACATATATAACATTCCATATATTTTGTATAATATATTTAAGTCTCTTTCTGTCTGCAGTGGATATCGTTCAGGTGATTATCCAGAAAAATCCTTGGAAGTGGTAACTGAATGATTGATCAAAGTGAACGCATTGATTGTTGTTGGATAGTTGGATCTGAATGTTGTCACTGGCCAGCTTGTGTCCTTCGGCTAGAGACTGGACTTCTCTGAGCTTTGGTTTCCTCACTGTCAAATGAGACTATTACTACCTGTTCCATAGGGTACTTGGGAAGATGGAATGAGATAAATTATGTCAGGAACTTGGCTCAGTAGTCTGCACGTAGCGACTTCTTGACAACACTGACTGTCACATCTCTGACTGATGGGTGTCCTTCCTGAGGCCAGCCCGCATACCATTCCTTCTGGGTCACATTGTCCTTGAGAAGAAGGCGTTCACATGGAGCTCTCACTTCCCAAACATGCATCCTCATGTGTACTCTTTTCTAGCCTGGTAACCCTCCTTTATTTTGTGGGTTCTTCTACAGGATCTCAAAATAGGATATAGCATTTTTTTTCACTGAGATTTTATAGGACTGTATGAAAATGTCTGCATAAGAAATTTCTGCTTGGAGGGGCACCTGGGTGGCTCAGTGGGTTAAAGCCTCTGCCTTCGGCTCAGGTCATGATCTCAGGGTCCTGGGATCGAGCCCCGCATCGGGCTCTCTGCTCAGTGGGGAGCCTGCTTCCTCCTCTCTCTCTGCCTGCCTCTCTGCCTACTTGTGATCTCTCTCTGTCAAATCAATAAATAAAATCTTTATAAAAAAAAAAAAGAAATTTCTGCTTGGAATTACGCTTTCTTGAAACAAATTTGACAATATGAAAGCTCTTGTAGTAAAAGATAGAGCCTGGTCTGGTTACCAGAGATTGTAGCCCACAGCAGGGTCTGTCTGACGGCTCAGGGCTTTAACTACTGAGGGCAGAGATGAATGCGAGACAGTCCTTGGAGAGATGAAGCAAGCGTTCCTGTGCACCGTTTTGTGATTCCTGCTTTTGACAACTCTTAATTTATATAAATGCCCGGTTCATAAATGCCATCAATGAACCTTTGTAGGTCATTTTGGGGGAAAATAATTTACCTTTCACAATTCAGAGAAGAGAAAGAAATTTGTGCCCTCACATTTTGTTTGGATAGCTGGTCTTTTGGATTGAGGAAGGACTGACCTCTGCTAGCGGTGGTGTACCTCACCTCGGGTGGTGTACTTGCTACTAAAGTCTCTTCCCCTAGAGCCAAAAAATAAAAAAATAAAAATAAAACCACAAAGCAAAACAAAATGAAAAACAAAAAGACAAGAAAAAGTCTATTTAAACAGTCTTCGGATTTCCACTATTAGAAACCCCAGAATATTTGGTGAAACTCTTGTTTCTTATTAACATGTAGTGGAAGGAGCTCCTATTTTAGAGGCAGATTTACCTGGCTTAGAATCCTGCCACTGTCATGGGGCCTTGTGTAGTTTTCTTAATCTCTCTGGAACTCAGCTGCTTCAACTGTAAAAATAGTTAATAGTGTCTGCATCGCAGTATCTACTCACACTGTTTCAAACCAGTAAATTGGAGTCTATGAGTAGGGTACCTTTCTCAGCATACCTAGTGCATATTAGGCTCTCTGTAATTAACTATGACTGCTGTCTTGGAGGGGTTTGGCTCAATTACTAGGAAATATTATATATTAGTATCTCAGGTTTTTCCATGGTAATGGCTAAGGAGAATTTTCTAAGGTTATAAAAATGAAACTTTGGTTAGAGAGTGGAGGAAGAACCTCTAAGACAGGCTTAAGGATGGACTGTTAAGGTCACTGGTAGAGAACCTGGTACTCTTTGTCACCCTCCAAATCTGAGTTGAGCTAGCCTGGGACAGGGTTGCAGAGAAAGTCCCAGGCCAAGGAACTTCTAGCCACTAGCGTTAGCTGCATCTGAAGAAGAATGCGAAGATGAAGAGGGAGAGATCAGAACAGGAGGAGGACCAGAAAGAAAAATGCTCATTGTTCTTGCTGATGTGGCATCTTTGTAAATCAACTGTCATTCTTTTTCTCCTAGATTTCAAATGTCAGTACATTAATGCTGTTAGCAAAGGGCAGATTAAATCAGTATTGGCAGAGGTATCATGTTAAAGGGAGGTTAAGTCTTCAGTTGTAAATAATCTGTCCATGTAAAGACAAAAAATGTGGATATTTGCACTATCTCAATAGTTCCTGTAATTTTTAAGATTATAGTTTAGGGATGCCTGGGTGGCTCAGTTAAGCGTCTGTCTTGGGTTCAGGTCATGATCTCAGGGTCCTGGGATTTAGCCCCACATTGGGCTGCCTGCTCAGTGGGGAGTCTGCTTCTTTTCCCTTTGCTGCTTCCCCAACTTGTGCTCCTTCACTCTCAAGGAAAGAAATAAAAACGAAAAAAGAAGAAAAAAGGAGGTTTAACATTTGGGCGGACAAGGACTTTATTTGTACCTACTTAAAATTTTCTAACAATTAAATCATTCTTAATGAAAATTTGCATAATTTTCTATCAAAGAATATCTACTTACAAATTGATCATATATTTAATATTATTAATAGAATACCAATAACTTATTAAATTAACTCCTGAATAATACAATAACTTATATATACATAATACATAACATACATATATATAAAATTTAAGAGCAGATATGTGACTTATGCTCAAGTGAGGTCTCATATATCAAGCTTATCTAAGAAGATATTTTGGTGACTTAGATGATAAATTATTTATAGTTTTGATCAAAGTATATTTCCCTAAGGAATAGAGCAGTCTTTGGAGATCAGAATAATGATGTAATTTGAAAAACAGAAATCATCGATATTCTTTCCTTGCTATTGCTTCTTCTCCCA
This sequence comes from Procyon lotor, assembly GCA_028646535.1. Classification (NCBI taxonomy): domain Eukaryota; kingdom Metazoa; phylum Chordata; class Mammalia; order Carnivora; family Procyonidae; genus Procyon; species Procyon lotor. Next base: position 122,029,437 of record CM053608.1, on the reverse strand, counting down.
ATGTTTTTATCGTCGTGAGCTCGCCAGAATGTTCCTAATTAAATCTTTCATGTCATTGTTAAATGTGATGCTGTCTCTTGTCAAAGTTTGCTTCTAAAGGAGAAGACTCTGAAAGTGCTTCCAAATTTCAATGAACTAAACACATAACAGTTTTGATGTGCTACTTGACATGCCCACAAGTGTTGGTAAAAGGAGATATCTGTTCAAGATATTATCCATAGCCTGATAGCACACGTAGTGCTTGTCTCCATCATAGTGCTTCCCATACTGTACAGGAATTTTGAAGGAGACTAGAGGTGCACACTCCTTATTGTCTGTATCTTTAGTCCAAGCATATAGCACAGAAAAGGCATGTAGTCAAGGTTCTGTGACTGTGTGGGACCTGTTGAGTAGGAAGTTCCTGTAGGACATCCAAGAGGAGCTGTCCAGCAGGCAGTTGGAGCCCAACAGAAAGAGTAATGCAAACAACTAGCCGAAAGTTTGTGCCCGGGACTATGCGTATGCCTGAATCTCTCAGCTGAGAATTGTTAGGGTGGGAAAGGTCAAAGGAAAAGATGGAACTCTGAGGGACATGAAGGGGTAAGGAATGGGGACCATAAGCTAGTTCAGCAAAGCTTACTCAGTGGACAAACCGAAGAGGAAGGGAAAAGATGGAGAAAATGTAGCATCCTGAACACCCATAGGAGAGAGCTCTTAAGGAAAGAGTGTTTGTAAGTGTCAAGTGCTCCAAATAAGTAAACAAAGGACTGCAAATAGCCTATTATATTTATCACTGAGAAGGGGTGTGTGTGTGTGTGTGAGAGAGAGAGATCTAGACCAAAGCAGCTGCATCCGGCTGATTTAAAAACCATAGTGTAACAGAATGAGAACTAAGGGCAAGTGAGGAGTGGAGAGAAATACTTCAGGAAGCTTAATTTTAAGAGAGGAGATGAGATTAGGGTAGTAACTGAAGCAGGGAATGAGGTACAGAAAGATAATTTGATCCCAACTCAATGCTCATGGTAAGGTCAGCGGTATAAAATAGTAACTGGATGACTGATGGACTTAGTCCGTGAGAATCTAAGAAGGAACGAGCAGCAGAGGATAGATGCAGATGTTATCCTTGCACAGCAGGATTTATGTGGGGACCGCGTAGCTGTGGTGACCGTCCGGTGACCGTCCCCTCCACGGTCACCGGACGAGGAAAGGAAAGGATGAGTTTGTGGAGGCGTGGTATCAGAGTGTGAGGGAATTCCTCTCTGGTTATTTGTTATTTTCTTTATGAAATACGTGGTAGGTGCATCTGCCGGGTCTCTGGGACAGGAGTTACGGAATAAGAGGCTTGCTGAACACATGCAGGTATGGGCATAGCGTCTGTGGGAAGCGGTAGAGGGGACTGGTGAAGAACACCTAAGATCGCCAAGATGCACGGATGCCCATGTCTGGTGAAGCTGGACTGAAATGGTTAGGACATTAACTTCATGTTCTTTCTACCACATGTCACTTTCTACATGAGAGAAAGAAGAAATTTAAAAAAAAATAAATTCTGATGAAATTCAATTTAATTGAAGTTCATTTCCCTTCTACCTCATCATGGACCATTGAGAGAAAGGGCTGAGGGGTCAGATTGCTTGGGTCAGAATCCGGCTCTGCCCCCTGCTAGCGGTGTAACCTTGCTCAAGCTACCCTACCTCTCTGCCTCCCGTGTCTTTTTGGTAATAGGTGGATGATAATGTTACTTTTGTCACCTAACTGTTGTAAAGAGCTAGTGAGTTAACACAGGCAAGCCAGAACAATATATGGCACTGGGCAAGCGTTCGATGCATGTGAGCAGTGTTTACTGTTGAATTCGTGGCGACCTCTGAATTGAGCCTCCCAATAAGCTTGGCTGTTTGCTTGTTGACCCTCAGGTTAACTTCCTTAAGCTCCCACTTCCCTTAGTTTGTGTGGCTGAGATGCAATCTCAGCATTCCGTTTATGCATCCCCATTTCCCAGCCATCGTGAAGTTAGCTGGGCTGTGTGTCTACAGTTGCCCAGTGAGTGACAGCTGGGAGGAATTTGTCTTTCCTCCTGGGCCCAGGGACAGAAGAATCGCTCAGTTCTCCAGTTCTCCTTTTGTCTGCCACAGCAACGGAGAGAGCTATGTAGCCCACTCAGGAAAGCTGGGCAGTGGGGCACCACCTTTGTGTGAGGTCTCTGAGTCACGGCATGGGGGTGGGGGGACCGCCTTGGAGAGTCACCCAACACTATAGCAGAATTCGTGTGTATGGAGATTCAAATCCTTGTCATACTGAGGCCACTGAGATTTGGGGGTTGTTGGTGACCACAACATAATTTAACCTACTAGGATTAATACACCTCGTTCTTGCTTGAGTCAAATTGAAAAACAAAACAAAACAAAACAACAAACCCAAAAAACTGAGTTCACTGTTGATGCCAATTCAGCGGTGAATTTTATATTTATAACAATATAGTACTGTGTCGTCAAGGAATGAAGATTCCTTGACTAGTCCTTGATGACAAATAAATGTTAAGGTATTACATTTCCAATCCTTTCTAGAGGCAAAGTTCAGTTCTCTTTCATGGGCAGTTTCTAAAAATGTGAAAAAGAGAAGTTTTAAATTTCCTTTGAGGAGCTTCAACCATCCACTCAGGTTATTGGCAAAGACACTTGAAGTGGGTAACATAGTAATTGCTGCTCATAGGCAGTATCTGAACATGGCCTTTACTTCGAATCAGAAAATCAGAGCACCCTTGACTCTCAGAGCGGGAAGAGGCTTTATGGGCATCTACCTAATCCCTGCTTTCTCCCCCTCATTTGAAAGGGTCATCTACCCACAATCTCATCTGGTAGCTCACTGCAGGTGGCCTGTTTTAAAGACAGCATTAATTTGAAGGGAGGGAGCACTAAACATGGTTCTCTTGGGGCACCTGGGGGCTCAGTTAAGCATCTGCCTTCAGCTCAGGTCATGATCTTGGGGTCCTGAGATCGAGCCCTGCCTTGAGCCCCCGTTCAGCGGGGAGTCTGCTTCTCCCTCTGCCCCTCCCCCTACTTGTGTGTGCTCTCTCTCTCTCTGACAAATCAATAAAATCTTTAAAAAAACCAACATGGTTCTCTTTTTGGTTTGTCTGACTTCTTTATTAAATTATGAAGATCTGACTCCATGTTTCTTGAGCTTCACCTGTGCCGTCCCTTTCGGTTTTCTGCGCATAGGCTCTCTTAAAGGGACAGGATGTCTGACCGTCGCAGGCCTGTCTTCCTGTGGCTGCCTGTGGGTTGCTCCAGGTGTACAAAGCCTTCCCACCAGGCTGCTGCTGTCACACATACACTCATGCTTCTGAAGTGCCGCTCGTCATATCCCTGTCCACGTTAAGAAGCAGAGAGACTCCTGAGGTCTGGGCGGTAAAAACAACCACACAGAAGGAGAAAGACAATGATAGTGCAAATAGGGGGGGAGAACTTATAGAAAGAGCCCTTTTGCTCCACCTGCCCGGCTGGATTCAAGGATCACAGTGACACAGCTAGGGTGAGGCTAGGGTTTTGTCCCTGTTGCATTCCAGGGGGTGAGGCAGAATCCTTGGGGGCACCAATCAGGAACCACGGGCAAGGCCAGAGGAGGAATGATCTATGTGTAGAGTTGGGGTGGAGGATTAATTTTTTTTTTTATCCTACTCCATAAAAAATTTACTAGTTATATTAGCAGTTATGAGGTGTTTAACAACAAAAAAAGAAACAGGGGCGCCTGGGTGGCTCAGTGGGTTAAAGCCTCTGCCTTGGGCTCAGGTCATGATCTCAGGGTTCTGGGATCGAGCCCCACATCGGGCTCTCTGTTCAGCAGGGAGCCTGCTTCCCCCCCTCTCTCTGCCTGCCTCTCTGCCTGCTTGTGATCTCTCTCTCTGTCTAATAAATAAATAAATAATCTTAAAAAAAAAAAAGAAAAAGAAATTTTCTGTAAAAAATTTTTTAAGTGATATCCTTTATGTGTGCGAGCTATTTTTTATGAGTTGGTAAATGTGATATCATTAGTTCTGGTATTCAGGATGATTTGGGGTGCTTTGTCCATTTAATGAGCTTTTGTTATTATTGGGTCGTAACATTGTGTTATACTGAAATTTGAATAAAAATAAAATTTGAATTCCTAAGTTCAGGCCAGTTCTCCTAGGTAAATCACAAATACATAGATTTCGGTGAATCCTTATTCTTGTCCTTAATAATTGAAGTTGGGAGGACCAGTTCTTTTAATGATTTTCTTTTGCTAAATCTAAGAATGCTTATTAGTGACTCAGATGTGATTGTTCCCTTTATTCTTTTCTTATTGAGCTATCAAACAGTGTTGCCAAAGGCTTCTCTGTTTCCCTTGCTACTGTTTTTTTCCTCATGAATTATGGTGCAATTCAGCTGGGTCCAACGCTTTGTCAAATTGAATAGTTTTAATTGCCTTATTTGCAATGGGAAAATCTTTTAATATTTCACATTGCCCCTCAAGAAATTATATTTCTACTCATATGACATTTCTCTCTCCTTCATTTATGAATAACAAGATAAAGCAACAGCGACTAGACCTTCCATGATAGATCTTACCATCCTCCCCTTTGCCCCACATGCCCACCCCCATATCTCCCTCTCTCCATCTCTTTACTTGTGATTGATAAAAGGGATAGAGATCTAACTCAATGAAACCATTCTGTATTTCCTCTTTTTGCAGATGATCTTCATTATGTTTCTCTAACCAGCGTCTTTCTGCACTAAGAAGTCACCGGTTAAGTCGCTAGTAGTTTCTTTTTATGGCCCCGGAAAACTTTGTTCAACCAACCCTGTCTCACCTTTTCTGCTCCATCTCCAGAGTGTGTACCTCACGGTGGTGTCTGGCTGGGGGCCATCCTTTGTCTGCTTTCGCTCTTGCAAAAACCGGCGTGTGAGAAGAAGGTCCTTAAGTCCTGTAGCATTGTGAGGGCAAATGTGCCAGGTCTGCTGACCATAATAAGAAGATGGAGAATTTTCTTTGTTTCCATTGATCGTGTTTTATTTATTTCCTTGCAGTGTTGCTTCTTGCCTTCCGACATAAGTGTCCTCACACAGTTACATTTTACTTCTTGTCTCTGTAACTGGCTTCAAATAAGATTTTGCTTTTTGAAATATGCTTTTAAATCGTCATGCTAAACTTCTACTTTCTTTTATTTTGATTTAAACCACTAATGTTCCCTGCCAGAAATCTTGCTTATGTTTAACGTGACCGAATGAAAAAAAAATTCTCATTGTGCCACTATGCCAAAAGCATTCTCTTTTATACTTAAAGTTGTGCCTTTGTTAAAAAGACTCTCTCTAAACTTCTGAAAACGGGCTCATCCATATTCAAAACCTATGCTATTAATGTTGTCTATTAAAAGAACAAATCTCAGTGTCGTGAAAGTGCATCCACCCCCTTTCTTTTCTTAATCAATTCTTATGACTTTTTTTTTCTTGGCTTAAAATTCTCTAAAAGCCTTAATTTTCATGTTTATTCCTTTACATTTTCTTCCCCACTCAAGTAGCCACTCATCCTAATTACCTGTCCTCACCTGCAGTCTTTCTCGCTCGGACCTAATTGAAGCAGAGCTTCCTGTGATAAGGAAGGAGAGCGCCTCGCACCCCGGATCCCGGTCCTGCCCGTGTGAGCGCTTCCCTTACACCTTCCCAAGCAGCTATTTAAAACTTAGTCTAATACTGAGAACAAAGCAAATATAAAACCACACCACGTCTATTCATTTCTTAGGGCTGCCACAACAAGGCGCCCCAAAATATGGTGGCTTCCAACGACAGGAATCCATTCTCTTGGCCTTCTGGAGGCTGGAAGTGTGTGATCCAGGCAGGGCCACACCTTCCCTCTGAAGGATCTAGGGACGGCTCTTTCCAGGAGTGCGGCTTGCTCTGTGGCAGCTGGACCACCTTCTCTGCCTCACTGAGGCTTTTGTAATGCCTTCCTCTCAGCGCGTCAAACCTCCCTCTGCTTTTCTCTTAGAAGGACATCTGCCATTTGGATGTAGAGCCCACCCCAAATCCCGAATGATCCCAGCTCAAGATCCTTAGTGTAGTGATAGCTGCAAACACTCCTTGCCAACTGAGGTTGCGTACGTAGGTTCAGGGGATTACGGTGTGGGTGTATTTTTTCGGGGAACACAGTTCGACCGGAGGCACCAAGACAACACATCATCCCTTTTACTTTCAATTTTTACCAAATGGTTGGTAGCGTATTTGTGGCAAGTCTTAAAATTGAGGATATCAGCATCCTATAAGGAAACAGATACGGAATGACATAAATTACCTATTATCTCTTAAAGTGCATTAACAATGTTTTGCCCATATTTATTGGCCAGCTATTAGTGAGAAGGGACAGGTGGTGCTACGATGATGATTAATGATTTCTTGTTTTATATGTGATGTCAGAGGTCTAATTATTTCAATCAGGTATCACATTTATGTAATAATGACTAGAGTTACTCCTAAACCTTTATAGTTTCATAAATTCTCAGATTTTTTTTTTTAATCTTGTATTTTCTGATAACGGTCGCAACAATCTCATGAAGAGGAATAGTCACTTTAGCAGGTGAGATACCTGAGACTCTAAGAAGTTAAGTGAGTTCTGTGAGATCTTACGGTGACCGTGGTGGGGTCACAGGGTAAACCCAGATCCTCGACAATGAGTCCTATGTTTTTTCTGTTTTTTGTTTTTTTGCTCTATATATTGCCTTCTTATTCACGTAATATCAAATCAAATGTACACACCACTCATTAAAAGGGCGTAAATAGGCTTACCTAGTTGGAGGTCAACTAATTAGGTTAGGAAATACGATCACATTTAAATTACTGGGTGTCGATGATCATACAACATTATTTAACACTTGTTTCACTATATTTGAAAAGGTGATGGTCAATTTCATGCTTTTAAAAAAGTTTCATGCTTTTGGATTAGAGCTTAGATTTTTCTGGAAAAGGTGTCAGCATACCAGAAAGAAGATATTTTAAGGTTTGTGGGGTATACGGGTCTGTTGCAAGTACTGAACTCTGTAATGGCAATCTGTAATCTATAATCAGCCAGACACAATACGTAAAGGTTGGAGTATGGCTGAGTTCTGATAAAACTGCAAAAACAGATTGGGGGCCAGTTATGGGCCATGGGCCATAGTTTGCTAAATCCGGCTCTAGGTCAGTGTTTTCCAAGTGGATGTTTGGATTCTGATACGGGCCAAGTAGTCTGTTGGCATGTGAGAATGCAAACCTTAGAACTATCATTGGCAATTTTTTTTTTTGAAACAAGGACAATCAAATATTGTTAATAAATGTAATTTATAAATATATGTAAAAATTAGGGCACGTGTGTTCGATATTTTAGCGATCTGGTACTTAATATAAAACGTTTGGAGATAACTGCCCTATGGAAGTAACTCAGAAAAATGAATGATTTTCAAGGTTATTCTGGTAAAAACTAACCTGAGTAACGTTTACAGGTAAATTTGTATGGGATACTTACTGTTAATAATTTTGCTTGTAACTGATTACTCAGCTTATGCTGAAATTTTTATCCAGGTTTCTTCTGCTGCAAAAAAATGTAGCAGAATATGTAAATAAAATTCGTGGGCACAATTATAAAATCATTTCCTTGTGTTCTTGACACGACATCTCTTCTGATTTTTACACCTGGCTTCAACGTCCCTGCTAGACATCTGTCCCTTTTACTTCTAGGGGAGCAGGAGAATTTATTAAAACATCCATCTGTTTTCGTTTTCCATGTTTTCCCTTCTCCTTACTAACTCATTGACAAATGGACGTCAGACTTTGCAATATCTTGCTGCAGAGATTTGAGCCAGGCAGAAACATTAGAACCCTGGAAGCAGCCCAGAATGAAGGAACCTGTGAGTCTTTTGCAAATGTCTAGGGCTCTTCCACCTCGTATTCATTCCCTGGGGCTTCCATAACAAAGTACCACCAACTGGGGGGCTTAAGACAACAGAAATATATTGTCTCCCGCTTCTGGAGGCTAGAAGTCTAACATCAAGGTGTCAGCAGGACCATGTTTCCCCCGCTACCTGTACTAGAGAGTGGGTCTTGGCTTCTTTCCAGCTTCTGGTAATGGCTGTCAGTCCTTGACGTCCCTTGCTCACCAGTGCATCACTTTAATCTCTGCCCCTCTTCTCACTGGGCTTCTCCCAGTCTCTCTGTGTTTTCACAAGACAGTTTCCTCTTCTTACAAGGACTTCAGTTATATTGGATTAGGGTCCACCTGAATAACCCCATCTTAACTTGATTATACCTTCAAAAACCTTATTTCCAAATAACTCTACAGTCATAGGTACTGGGGTTAAGGAGTTTCACATATCTTTTAGTGAACACAGTTCAATCCATAACACTACCATTGGGGGGGGAGATGGGAGAGGAGGACACATCTTTGAGAAGTAAGGAGGCCAGGAGGGGAAATTCCTCAGGAATGGGAAAGGAATATAGGTCACTGAAAGGAATGTTGGTCACTCAAAAGAGTGAAAAAACCAGCTCATTGACCTGAGGGGTGACTGCCTGGGATGCTATATATGCTTCCACACACATACACACACACACACACACACACACACATATATATGTTACATATATACATATAAACATATATATATATATATATACACACACACATAAAATTAGACTATGCGTATTTCTGGAAGTGGTCAATGACTAGCATGGTTGGTTAGAGCCTAGAAGGAAAATGATTAAAAGAGTAGCGACCACTTGGTCTAGAGTTGAAGGAAGTAGATGGATAAATATAGTGGGTACAAAGTGTGAAGACTTTTATATTACACATTAATGTCCATCAGAAATCATCTACCATGGAGGAGGTACTAAAAATCAAATAGGAAAAGTGAGTCATCCAGTTCATGTCCGCCAGCCTTTGTCATTGATCACCTGAGTTCTGGCAAGAAAGAAATGTTCACAGAGTGGCCCTGTGGCAAAGTTGGAGGCTATGCATGGGTCCCAGTATGGACTTCAAAACGCTAAAGTTAACCTAGCTTCTGCTACATCTTAATGTTGAACCTGTCAGCAGCAGAGACAAACTCTGAGCCCCACGTATGGCACTACTTCTTGAACAACTGACCCCTTGATGGCAAATTGACTACATTGGCTGCTTTCCATCCTGGAAGGGCTAGCAGTTTGGTCTCACCAGAATAGACATGCAATCTGAGTGTAGATTTCGCTTACCTGCCCACAGAGTCTCAGCCAATGCTACTTTACCAGGTTTGACAGAATGCGTGATCTTCAGGCGTGGAATCTCACACCTCCTAGCATCCAGCTGGAGTCATAAGCCCATACAGGAGGTGAAGGGCCCACTGGTTGTACTGGATATAGTACCACCCAGAAGCTGCCAGCCTGATAGAACTATGATACACCCTGTTGAGAATATGCAGCTGAAGTGCCTGCTTAGCATTGATATTCTGCAAGGGAGGGGAGTTTTCCTCCAGTATGTGGTATAAACAGTGAATTGGAGACTTGTATATATGCTATGTCCCTAATAGAAAGAATACATAGATCGTGGAACCCAGGGGCAGAAGTAGGATGGACTACGGTTACTCATGTTCCCAATAACCTATCAAGAGTTTTTTGCTTCCCATCCCACAATTCTGGGCTCTGCAAGGTCAGAAGTCCTGCTGCCAAAGGATGTACACTCTGATTAGGGGATGTAGCAAGTTTCTGCTGCATATGAGATGTACCTGCTGCGTAGATAGTTTGGGCTTCTTATATCCATAGTTCAGCAGTCAAGAAGAGAGATCAACATCCTGTCAATGATAAGTGACTCTGATCTCTGTTAAACAGTGGAGTTGGGGGATAATATGTGTAGGACTCAGGTCTTAGCTCCTTCAGGACCTGCCTCAGCTTTTGAGCCAAGTGCAAGTGGTTGTTTGGGCAAAAGCCATTGACTTGAGCAAAGCATCTTAAAGGGGTGTGATTATTCTGTTCTGTAAAGTACTCTTATGGGTAATCTTTGCTTTGAATTTCCTGATTAGACTGGCTGATTTGTCAGGCCTGCATTAATTCCTATCTGATGATTCCTTCCAGTCTTTTCTTTGTATAGATGTTTCTTCCCAATAAATCTTTTTAATTATTATCTCTCCTTCAGCATCTGTTGATGTTTCAGCTTCCTGGAGATTGCAGCTTGTACTATCAGACTTGAAAGAAACAGTGCTGTAGATGGATGAGGCCATGGCACCTGGGACATGTAGGTTATGTAGGTTTCTAAGGAGTGACTAATGTGGACTGATGACAAATAATGATCAAGAGGGCTACTATAAGATCCAGGGAGTTTAGAGGAGGGGAGGATTGGGTGAGTGAAGAATGATTTTGGTTGCGTTCTACTAGAGCTGAAAAAAAAATGGGGCTTAGAATTAGAATTTCCTTCATTTAATGAAATAAAAAGATATGGTCTAGGTCAAAAAGGGGCTTTGAAGATGTTTAGTATAGAATTACTTGTGGTGGTGAGGAATTGGAAGCAACCCGAATATCCTTTATACTAGAACTCCTTTTCCTGTTTTCAATGAAACCACTGGCAATATTTACTAACTTTCTCATCTTTGTTGGAATATGTAGTGTTTTGAATTTGGAGTAGGAATCTTGTAGCATGTGGCTAATCCACTATTTTGGCCTAAAATCTCCCAAAGTTAACTTTTTAGTATGCCAATGTAGTGATACAACGTGGGTGTTTGCATTCTTTCAATCAGTCCTTAACGCTTCTAGGTTAAAGTTCAGATCACTTCCTTAATAGGCAAAGCTCGTTACCTACTGTTATCTCTTGCTCATTTTCCTTCCTTCCAGCCTTAATTAACTGCTTGCATCTTTGAAACCTGCCAAGGTTTCTCAAACCACATAAATCATTTCACATCACTTTCCAAGTATTAAGTTGGCTATGGGTACTCTCCTTCCTTAATTCGCAAATCAATATAAACACTACTTTCATTGACAGACCCATTTGCTTATAGTTCTAAAGCTAATCTGCCATTGGAAAAACTATGTAAGTAATTTATAAAAAGAAAACCACAAGAGTAAATGGATAGAGCAGTGTTAATGGAGTAGTTATAAAAGCTGTACGCTAACACTAACTGGAGAAACCAACACAGATAAATGAATGCATTTAGAGATGCAGTATATTTGGGCAGTTTCTTACAATTATATTACTTGTTGAGCTAGTTCTTTACTGTTATGTAACAGACTACCAAAATCGAAATAGCATCTCTAAAATTGCAGTCTCAGGGCAGTGTGATTTCTTAAACAATGGCTTACAGCTCCCTGAGAGTATGTTACAAGAATGTAAGGCAGAAACTAGAGACTTTATGATTTGATCTCCAAAGTCCATATTCCATAGGTCCGTCCCAGTTTAGCATGGGAGGGCCTCACAAGTGCAGGCATGCCGGAGGTGCTAACCTTCAGGGGACCCCATTATTCCTACCCCATCATACCTGGAAAAGGGGTCATTTATGTGAGGAATCTATCAAGTGAATGACTCTATCTTACAGCATCCAACATTTGTTTATTGATCCACCTTCCTTTTTATTGGGTCCTAACAAAACCTACCGCCCAGTTTCTCGGGAAATATGGCTCACTGCTGTGCTTTGTGAGGCGACAGGGCAGAGCAGTGCCTTGAAGTACCAACTCTGTGACCTAGTTCCACATTTTCTTTTTTTTTTTTTTTTTGGTATTAAAAAATATATACATATATTTTTTCCTTGTAAAATGAACATTTTCTTTTAGATGTTTATAATTTCTATATAAATTTCTTTTCAGTACAGTAATAAAACTCTTAATTGGTCTCTTGTAAGAAATATAAGAAATTCTAGTAACTGGATTTTTTCATTTTCATTGCAGCAACCTAGACACTTTTGGTTTCAGTATATATGAGTTTGAGGAATGGTTGTTGAGGGTAAATGGTAAAAGTGAGAACTATGGATTGGAGCTAGGAAGATTATTGTGATTGGAGAGCATTCACAGGAGACAAAGGCAGACACTGGTACACCGGAGGCTTGAGGATAACAAAAGCAGCTGAGGAGGATGGTCTCCACCTTAGAAGACAGAACTGATTTTAGATGCTGAGGAGACGAGACATGTTATGGCAGGTTGATGGAAGCTAATGGGTGCTTCCCGTCTCTCCCTTTTGTATTATTATGTGCATCCCAGTTCAGGCCACTCTGGGATACCCCTGCCGTGTAAGCATTTCCCAGGTACGTATACTTGCTTTGTTCATGGGCGTTCTATAAATACAAAATTTTTTTACATCTCTTTACCCAAGCTTGAGACCATGGAAAGTGGAAATTCTGAATTTTTTTTTCATAGACAACAAAGGAAAAGGAACTGAGCTGATTGTTAATTTAATGTACTTGATATCTTTGTTGACATTAGTTTTATTTACTGAGCTCTAATGTTTTTAAATAAATTAATAATTTTTATTGGACTGTAAACCAAAGACTTTTTTTTCATATATAAGAAGTTTCTTAACTTTGAGTTCTGTTATGATGAGGGTTTTCATAGGCTGATGCCCTAGGGTTGTTGAGAGCCAACTCTAATGTTGGTAAAAAGAGAAAAAAAATGGACACAGATGAACAACTGAATGGGCAAAGACAACAAAGGAACAAATATCAGAAAGAAGGAAAGGGGCAATGCAAAGAAGAGAGAGTTTGTGAGTTAGTCTTTATAATTTCTACTAGTAGTCATGTTTTTAATTAATAAATTTAAGGCAGAGGGAGAGCAAGTGTGAGTGGGGGAGGGGGAGCAAAGGGAGAGGGACAGATGTGTTGAGCACAGAGGCTGACATGGGGCTTGACCCCATGACCTGAGATCATGACCTGAGCCGAATTCAATAGTCAGATGTTAAACTGACTGAGCCACCCAGGTGTCCCAGTATTCATGTTTTTTATACATGCATATAAGTATTTTCACTTATTCTGTAAAAGCTCAGAATGAGAGGTGACCCTCATTTAGAGAATGTCACAGGTAATATGGGAAATAGCTTCAGAGATCTAGATTTTTTATTAAATTCCACGTAATTCTTGTCTTTGTAAAGATCACAGTCCATTGAAGTGGTGGTAAGACTGAACCTGGCTGAGAATAAAGGTGGTGCTCTCTGCCCCACCCCCCAGTTTTTCGTTTTCTAAACATGTGCTTGGAATATATTTGGAAAAAGTCGTTTGGAAGCCAAGACCTTCACGTGTATGTATTATAAGATTCAGGCTTTTAGTGTAAAGAATGAAGGTATTTGGGTTCCAAGGAGTTGAAGTTGAGGGTTCAGAGCTGAGATTTTATAAAAGTTAACCCAAGACAAGGGAAGATGTGAGGGAGAATAGTTTTCTGTTATGAAGGGAGGATATGGAAGCCCATTTTGGGCCCGGGAAAGAAGCGACTAGAGTGGCAGGAGAGCAAGAATGCTGAGGTCTGTCCTTGTGGTCAAAACCTTGGGGTTGGAGAAACACCAAAGAAATCCAAGGATAGGATGTCCACCTGTGGTTTTTGGAGGAGTTGGTTTTGAGTGTTAACTTAGAGTTCAGGCAGAGAAAAGATGGGAATTTTTTTTTTTTTAAGATTTTATTTATTTATTTGACGGAGAGAAAGCGCATAAGCAGGGCGAGCAGCAGGCAGAAGGAGAAGCAGGCACCCTGTCGAGCAGGGAGCCCAATGCAGGACTCGATCCCAAAACTTTGGGATCATGACCTGAGCTGAAGGGAGGCATTTAACTCACTGAGCCACCCAGGCGTCCTGAAAAGATGGGGATTAATGTTACTGTTTTCCCACAGCCTACAATTAGAGGAGAGGAAATTCAGATATCCTTAGATATCCCAGAACACTGATCAGACTGGGAGGACACAGGAGCTCTGGGATCAGGACAAAGAGTGGACCTCAAATCTTTTATAGGGAAGTCTTTGAGATGCTGTTAGATTCTTTGGTAGGACCATTTATATCAGCAGTGCACTGGCCTTAGTCCATTGAGATTTCAGAAGACAGTTTTGGGCAAGAAATGCCTTCCTTGCATCGATGGTATGACAGGTTTTTCCCTTCATCTCACACCAACCCAGGTAGGAGGGGAAGAAAAGATGCTTGAGACAGGAGGGGGACTTGTGAGGGTGATTGAATTTTGAGTTCACTGAGTTTAAATCCTAAACAGACTGAATAATTCCTCAAAAGATTGTTTTCAAGTTAAAGATACTTAGTTAGCGTGAAGTGGGGAGATTAAGTGACTTTAGCTCCTGAGAGGGAATCCAGGCTTGTGATTAAGTTAAATTCAGAAGAAAGTATCATTTCTGCATGTCTGAGTGACAGAGTAGCTAGAGACGTAGTTAGGTATTCCTTTTTTATTACATTTTCAACCTTCTGTTGTCTGTTGTATTTTAACTTCCTATGTAACAGTGTCTTGTATAGTGCTGATATTTACACAGAACTGGGGAAGTTTTAGGGATGGAAGAGAATTGAAAGGAAAATGCTACAAGAGTCAATGTGTAACTAAAAAAAATTAAATCCTGACTTTTATACAAATACAGAGTAAACATGTGGCAAAGATTTATGTAATTCATTCTTGAAGAAACCAGTATGATGATAAGTCTGGTGCAAAAGGTGATCAGAAGAAAAGTAGTTAGTGAGTCCCTCAGGAAAGTTATACTGAGATAAATTTACTAAATTAGAGCACACCCTGGTTAATATCCTACAGGGCAATAAAAGCATAATCTTTGAGAATACCTTTTCTACTGGAAAGATAATTTGTATTTCTACCAGACAAAAATCTATAACTTAATATGTAACTTCATAGAATCTTGGCTCTAATTAATAATAAGTGGCAAGTCAAGTACTACCATATCTCCTGATATAATTAAAGAATCCATGGGTCCGTCTGTGAGTTCATGCTCTAGTATGGCATTGAAAGGACATGCAGTCTTTCTTTTGCTTTATTTTCAAGATTTGAACATTATTATTATTTTGTCAATTTTTAACTGAAATTTAATTAGCATAAAGTGTTATGTTAGTTTCAGGTGTGCAATATAATGATTCAATAATGTAACACAATACTCCATGTTCATCATAAGTGTGTTCTTAATCCCCTTTATCCATTTCACCCATCTCCCACCCACCTCCCCTCTGGCAACTACTAGTTTGTTCTCTGTATTTAAGAGTCTTTTTTTTTTTTTTTTTAAATAATAAGAGTCTCTTTGTAAATTTGCCTATTTGTTTTTTTTTTTAGATTCCACATATATGTGAAATTATATGGTAGTTGTTTTTCTCTGACTTATTTCACTTAGTATAATGCCTTCTAGGTCCATCCATGTTATCACAAATGGCAATGTCTCATTCTTTTATTTTCCACAGGTGAGTGATATTCTATTGTATATATGTATATACCCCATCTTCTTTATATATTTGTCTATTGATGGACACTTGCATTGCTTCCATATCTTGGCTATTATGAATAATGCTGCAATAAACTCATATTATTTTTTAACGGATACTTAATGATGATCTTTAGATCTAGGGTCTTATTTATTGCACTGTTGGATTTTGCTGGAATTCAGAACAGAAGTTAAAACTTGGTAGTAGATTTTGAACTATTTGGGAGCAATGAGAGATAAGAAATTTAAGGGTAGCAGAATATGTCACCCTCAAATATGCCACTTGGGCATTAGGACTATTTTGAGCCAAAGGCATTGAGAAGAAGCAGATAAAAGAAAAGCTTTCTGCCCTCCTCTTATTTGCCCAAAAGCAATTAAGCAATTAAGACCTACATTTGTAAAGGTGTTCCCTGTGCCCTCTACTGGGAAGGATGGATGTTAGTCACTAGAGGCAGCTCTAGACTGTTATCAGCCCAGATACAGCACCAGAGGAACCCACATAACAGATCTCACCCAAATTACCCCTTTATCTACTAGTTTCCTCATATATTTGCTTTCCCACAATTTGCCACCCTAGAAACCCAAAGTCTTTTTTCCTTTGTCTTGTCACTTCTCTAAGGAAGTTATTTTTCTCTTATGGAGAAGCTATAGAAGCCCACATTCTAACCACCCCTTTGAGTTCCTCATCACTGATGGCTCCCACATGTATGCGTGACACGTGTGTGAATAAGCTTCTGTTTGTTTTTTTCACGTTAAACTGTCTACCTGGAGTCTCATTTACAGAGTCCTTGTAGAGAACCTAGGAGGGTGGAGGGAAAAATAATTTTCTCCTCCCCTGCAAAACCAAAAGGAAAACATTTAGAGAAACAGTCAAGTTAAAAACTCCCTTTGGCATCTCAAGTAACCAATTTTAGGACTGAACCTTTTATAACAGCAATCCTCCCTCCCTAATGCATACTTCACCGAAAGTTCTGTTGAATACTGGACTTCTCTGTTTTCTAGGAGCTTTAGTTACCACTTCAGATTTAGAAACATTAATTTGATCACAGACCTGAAGGCAGGAAACCACGTTTATGATTAAAGATTACTAAACTGACCTAGTAATGCTGCTATAACTTACTGGGTCCGGCATCTCAGTGGTTTTCCAACTTGGCTGCACATCAGTATCACTGTGGAACTTCTAAATATCTGAAGACCCCGGTCTGATCCCAGACCAGTTAAATTAGAATCTCAGGTTTGGGGATCCAGGCATTATTATTATCTTTTTTTTTTTTTTTTTTTAACAACTCTTCACATGATTCCAGTGTTTTGCCAGGTTTGAAAACCATTTCCACATCTTAATGTTTTCTTTTGCTTATGCTTTTTTTTCTACAAACAGCCATGAGAAAAAGAGAAGTATCTGGCAAACATTAAAAGAACCCTCATTTGAACAATGTCTCCACCCCGTTTCCCCCATTTCTTTCTCCTTACTGAAAATAGTGAAGATTCTGGAGAATACCTGGAGGAACTCTATGCGTACAGCTCTTTATTTCGGCAGCCAGGGCATTTCCTAGGGAATTTCTAGAGTGAGGCATAGAGAAGACATTCCCATCTTGGAAACTACTAATCCCATGGGGGCATCAGTTGGACACTAGAGGGGATCCAGGATAGTGCTATCCATTTCCTACAAGTATTTTTTGTTGTCATGCTCTGTGTGAAATGACATTCATATATGCAACCCTTTTGGGAATGCACAGGCACCTTTCTTTCCCATTCAGGCTCTACACTGGAATGTAGTATCAGGGTATCATCAGGGGATAATTTTACATTTGTTCCTATTTACTTTTTTTTTTTAAAAGGACTTCTCAAAATTTCAGATATTAATATTAGTAATAATCCAATGAAACTCACACATGATTTGAGCCACATTAGTGCTCTTGAGAAAAGCCCAGCTGTGTATAGATGGAACACAAATGCTTGGCAGTTCTGAGACCTCTCTAAGACCTGTTAGAATAGATGATTTATGGAAGTTTATCCTGGACTCTAAGCAAACCTACTCCCCTCTTCTAACCTTGTGTCCATGCTGGAAAACCTCTGAAAGAAACCCAAGTTTTTACATGTTCCAAGGATTTGAATCATCGTTCGCAACTCTAAAGATAATACCTCATTTCTAGAATGATGGTATAAATTATGATATATTGATATGATGGAATTTTATGCTGCCATTAAAACAATACTCAAGAAAGCAATGCAGGAATGTCGAATAATGTCTAATCATAAATACAGACAGAAAAGCCTAAGTAAAAGTAGCTCCTACAACTATTTAATATTTATGTGCCTATCGATAAGAATTAAGGAAAAATTACAAAATTGAAAATCACTTCAATTTTTAAGTCCTGAAACAGAAAAGAATATTTAAAGTATGTCTATTACTCTCACCCTATGTAGTTGTTTAGAAATGTTAGGATTCCAGCATCCTAGGTTTTGGCCAAGTGTTGATGTTCAGGTCTGGCTTAGTTTACAGAGAAGTATTTTTTTTCCTTCTTGGGTTGTAAGACCTGAAAATTCACATTTTTGTCTTGTGTGTCTTTATATCCAATTTATGACTCTAGAAATTATTAGAAAAAATTCAGATATTTTTACCTAACCTTGAACTATTTGTGGTATTATATACCTCCCCTCTCATATTTCTAATGATGATGCTTTTAGTGAAATGGTCCATTTACTATACCAAGCCTCTAAGAAAAAGTAAAAATTTCCATGTTCCCTTTCTACTCCCTTGTTGCATAATACTCATTAATGCAATAGGACTCAAAATAACCAGTTAATGGCAGACAGGGTATAGCACTATCTTAGCAGTGAAGGTATCGACATAAAAAATTATGTCTGCATTTCACACCCTAGACAGATTTAAAAAAAACAATAACAAACTCAGTGCCACTCACCTTAGAAACCAGTGACATTAATGAAGATTGTCCCTTTTTTGCATATATTATGAAAGTTTTCTTGAAAATTCATTAAAATGGGCTGTCCACTTTATTCTGTCTTCAGCCTTGGCCAGCATCTAAAATAGCAAAGGATGAGACATTTTGTTTTCATTTGTGTGATTATCTTGGCACCATCTGACAGGTAATTTATTTCCCATTTTCTGAAGATTTCACCTTTGTTTTTGTAGGTGGAGATTAGCAATGTGTCTTACACTCTACTTTCCTAAGCCCATTTTCTATTGGGTCATAATGTCACCATTGTCAGACCCTAGTAAGTAAGGCTGGATCGTGGAATAAACTATGTCTAACCAGGTCAGAAACCTACATGAGTAGGTAGCTAGGAGGTCCATGAACAGAGGTGAATGCTGGCTTTTTCCCCGTGAAAGATAGTATCAGTCTGCGTATTTCCTTGAGATTGCTCAGTCTGGATATTTGTGTTGAAGTCCCTAAGACTGAATCATTCACTGCCTATGATCTCTTGGCTTCCTGAGAGAACTGCTTTCAGTTTCTCTTGATTTGAGTTGACTTGGTTGTACTTTTCATACCTCAAAATATTTTAACTCTGAGTTCATGCCTTCTTTCTTTAGTCCATAATCTATTTTTTTTTACTCATAAAGAAACCTAATTATTTTTATTAACTACTTCAAAACAGCAGACATAAACACTAGGTAACAAGGACCGAGGATGAGAAAAACATACCATGAATGAAAAACATAAATCATTACTAGCTTATTTTAAAGAAATGGAGTTCTGTGAACTACCCGAAAAAGAATTTACAATATCATCTTCAAGGAGTGCACTATACACATACACACACACACACACACACCACCATATATATACCATATATATATATGTATATATTTAGTCCATAATCTAAGGATCTTTTTGTTAGCTTGTTTTATTTTTATGTTTCTTCCAAACTAGAATCATCTTGCTTCTTTGGGGTATACAGAGATTCATCTGGAGGCCCAGTAATTACCCATTTTGTTTGGGGGGAGGCAGCTTAAGAGAAAGGAAAGGGTCATGTCAGTAAGATAAGGAACTCGATCTGCAAAACAAAAGAGATGTGGATTACTAAGAAGGCAAGAAAGAACCAATGATAAGAACAGAAAAACTATTCCTAAATGCTTGATTTCACTACAGGAGTTATTTGGTGGGATAAACTATGGAACTATGTCCAAGAAGCGTTGGGATGGTATTGTGAAGCCATGACAAGGTTTCTGGGCTCCTAGTATCCCTCACAGAGATATTATGGAGTGGTCAAGCACTTAGATAAATATTATGGATGCTCGATTGTCATAGTAAGGGGAACAGGAGTGGGAGAGGTTGGTGTGTGAGCATAGAAAACCACGTTGGGCATATATGCACCTGTATTGTCCCTGAGAAAACAGGCATGTTTTCTGATGCTCCGGTACATGCTGGGAATCTCAGGTGAATTACAGTGGTAAATACAGTTAACTGGATGCATTTTTAAAGCATCTTGAAATTAGTGTCTTGAAGCGTCTTTGTTATTAGGAGATCCAAAGAGGGCTCTATAATCTGGAAAGTGATTATTAAAGCACTTATATTGGGGCACCTGGGTGGCTCAGTGGGTTAAAGCCTCTGCCTTCAGCTCAGGTCATGATCTCAGGGTCCTGGGATCAAGCCCTGCATCGAGCTCTCTGCTCAGCAGGGAGCCTGCTTCCCCCTCTCTCTCTGTCTGCCTCTCTGCCTACTTGTGATCTCTGTCCATAAAATAAATAAATAAAATCTTTAAACAGAACAAAACAAAACACTGCTGTATCTGAAGACTTTCTGTGCCTTATAAACAATTGAGAATGAGTAGTGGGAGGGGGTAAAAATGTGGTCTTGACATTTTTTATATGGTGGGATTTTCCCACCACCCAAAGTCCTCATATGACCCTTAATCACCTTGAATCCCAGTATCCTGGAGAGTTTAGGGATATGAAGGAAGAAGAATCATTCTGTCTGGGACTAAGGGCATTCCCTGCCCCTGGGATACCCCTCGGTTGTCTGTAGGCAGGCATGAGGTCCAGATTGGTTTTATTTCTAACCAGAAGAATCAGCATGCTATTGTGAAATACTTGACTTACAAGTTAGGGGACTTAGATTCTAGGGTTGGTGTGGCCTTATATCCTTGGACAAGTCTCTTCTGTCCTCTCTGCTGCAATTTTCTTAGAAAACAAAATAAATGACTTGAATACATTTGAGAAGCCTTTCTACACTACTATTCTGAGATTATCATTCAAGAACAAGGTTGGGGGATATTGCCTTGTTGTGCCTATAGGTTTTTTGTCTTTGTTGTTGTTTTATATTCTAAGTCTATTCCCTGTCGGATACCTCTTAAAGTGATGTTTTCATTAACAGTCCTCTTAAATAATATGAATGATCACTTGCCAGCCAAAGCTAATGTCCCTGGGAGTGTGGTGGCTGGTGGGCCTATGCTGAGGATACTATATTTTTATTCTTCAACCATAATGATATCTTAATGGTCTTAATATTAATGGATCTGGGTGGACTGCTTTATGGCTTTGCTCACATCTCACTTGGAAGTCTCTGAGTCACTAAGGCTTATCTCCCTAGTTACTTATGTCAAGGACCCCCAGGGAGTCCCCAAGCTGCCAAGGAGGTGTTCCTTTACTCTTTGGTATCTTTTCCTCTTCAACCGATAGAGGATGCTACCTGGCTCTCAGCACACAGTTCCGATGGGGCAAGCTCTGGTTATAACTCGCTCTGCCACTGTGGTGCCTTTGTGATGAAGACTGTCCCCAGCAACAGAAGCATGGTGCTCCCAGAAGGCACAATGCTGATGAGGACCTTGCTTTCACATGGAGCTGTGACCAGTTTTTGTTAAGATAAAATATACCTGCCCCGGCTTGAGAAACTTTTGGTTTAAACATCCTGCCTTTTCATAATATACTTATTATATTTATAAAATCTTCATTAAGGGGCGCCTGGATGGCTCTGGGTTAAAGCCTCTGCCTTCGGCTCAGGTCATGATCTCAGGGTCCTGGGATCGAGCCCCACATCGGGGTCTCTGCTCAGTAGGGAGCCTGCTTCCCCCTCTCTCTCTGCCTGCCTTTCTACCTGCTTGTGATCTCTCTCTCTCTGTCAAATAAAATAAATAAAATCTTTAAAAAAAAATCTTTATTAAGAAGCCTTCAAAGAATGAAGGGAAAAAAAAGCAAAAGATGAAAACGACAGACTTGGAGAGAGAATAGGAGATAGAATAGAGATAGGAGATACCTCGGCCGAGAGGGGGAGATCAGCGAGGCCACCCCCTGCCAGTGGGCGTGCGGCCCACAGCCATCCACTGGGGCGGTTTCTTCTTGCACTCATTTCGGTGTCACTATACGGTAAGACTCCAATGGCTATTCGAAGGCAGGCAACGGAGAATTTAACTTACTTCAGTCCCCTATTTGATGATTGCCTGAAGGACTCATTGACCCGCTCGTATTAGGTACACTTAACAGTGAAATGGTGAATCTTGTGTCTAATTTTGCATCTCACTGTGGCTCTTTGGTCTACATTTGAGTTGACTTAGCACAGGACCACATCTAAAGCCGAACTTGGTCACAGTTTTTAACTCTGTTGTTGGTTGTCAGGCTTCAGATGAGATGATGGGGTCTGACAGGACCAGTGGGGGAAAGCGAAGGATGGTGTATGTGGATCGATAGAGAGAGGGGGCTGAAGAGAGAGGGAGAAAGAGAGAGTGCCACACGCAATCACACAGCAGGCTCAGTGTGACAAACTGCTGCTAACAAGCATGAGTGTGTCCTCCATTTCCATATAAATGTAGAATTTGACATTTTCCAGGGGTCAGTGATGAAACGAATTCATTAAAATCCCAGGAGAATAGTAATCTTCATCTGAGATTCTCTTGGTTGAAAAGGTTCCCTTTTTGTTCAGTTTTGTCTGTCTGCAAGCCCTCTGTCATGTGTTAGGTTGTGTACACAGGACCCTGAAAAGCTGCATCCACCAGGCTTCTTCCACTGTGTTGGAAGGGGAATGGGACGTAAATGACAATGTGTGCTGTTTTCTGCAGAAAGGACATTGTTTTTAAGAATGTGAAAGGAACAGGCACAACCTAACATTGGGCCCATGAACCATTCCTTGTCTTCTGAGTAAAAGAGGCTGCAAGGTCTGTTAGTGCTGCTTCTCGCCTAACCACAGCCCAACCTACCAGGCTTTGGCATAGCAAGGGGCCTCCCTCTTACAAGGGAATTAGAAGTGCCTTATGTGCTCTGGACTAAGGCTGGCTGCTGTGGGTGCATAGAAATATCCTACTTCCTCGGGGAAATGCGCTGGACCGCAGTACCTTATCTCATAGTCTACCATCGGGGTATAGAATTGAATCTTTGAAAGTACAATAATCTACTTAAAGTTTGTTTGGTGAAGAGCTAAATGAAGTTAGTTATGAACTTGAGAAATGGAGAACCTCTTGGGGCGCATATGCATCTTTAGGTGCATAAAGGTTGATTAATGTAATAAAGATCTCTTAAAGGTTTAGTGGGGATTAAAGAATTTTGAGTTGCAGACATCAGAAATGTTAGACAAATGGAGAAGGGGTCAAGACCGCTGAGGCAGGTAGAACAAATGTAAGAAGCCAAGGCCATTAAAGAAAAATTGATATTTTGTTTAAGGGAGGAGTTAGGTCTTGATAAAAGAAAACACCTTTGAGAATGTTAGGGGCAGGAACTTTAGTTAGGAGCATTGAAAATGCCCTTGTAAAGGAGGAAAGTAAAGTCAAGGTTAGTAATTTTGAGGTTTAGGTCAGAGATGATGCATTATAGTATGAATTATTTTTCAATTCATCATGCTGGGCTCCTAGTGGAATAGCTTTATCCGAGACCTGTGTGTTTAGTTCTGGAAAGTTGTTTGCTTGTAATATCTGTATCTTGTCCTCTCTGAAATTTCTGGTGGATATGTACTCAATTTTATCTATTGATGCATTAATATTCTTTTTGTTTTGTTGTTGTTGTCATTTTGTTGTTGCTCTAGAAGTTGTCTCAATTTTATTTTCCAATCTTCCTATTGAGAATTTTTTACTTCAACTGTCATTGTTTTTTTTCTATACTTTTTAAAAAATGAAGACATTTTTTAGACTTGTTTTAGTTTCATAGGGAAACTATAGGGGAAGATACAAAGATTTCCTGTAATTCTCACACATGCAGAGCTTCCCCCATTAGCAACATCCTCTACCAAAGTGGTACATTTATTATAATTGATGAACTTGATTATGACATCATTATCACCCAAAGTCCATAATTTACATTAGGGTTCGCTCTTGGTGTTGCTCAGTTTATGGTATGGACAAATGTGTAATGACATATAGCCATCACTATGGTATCATACAGAGTACGTTCCCCACCCTAAATATCTGCACTCTATCTACTCATTTGTTCCCTACACACATAATCCCTCTTTCTTAAGTTTTGATTGTGACTTTCAATTATTTCCTGTCTGCAATATTCTCTTAGTATTAATCTCCATCTTTTGGAATTTCCTTCTCCTCTACCTTTTGTATGTTTTAGTAAGCCCCTATTATTAAGTTTATTTGATTCTGTCTCTGTCTCCATGTTAGAGGCTGTCTTTAAATATATGCTAATCCTTGGTAGTCTCCAAGTATGCCTTAGAGACTTCTTAACATATCCATTGTTAAACATCAGAAAATAAAGTTCTTGTTCCTTTATAAATTATAGCTTTCTATCTAGATATATGCTATTTAATATATATGTCTGATATATTATAAATTATGCAAACTATATTTTATTTATATTATTTTATGTATCATGTAACAGAAGTATAGATATTTTATTTTTCTATTGCTGAGGAACAAATTAACATAAACTAATGGTTTAAAACAACATCCACTTATTAGCTCGTAGGTCTGTGGTCAGAAATATGAGTGAGTGTGGCTGAGGTCCCTGCTTAGGGTCTTACGGTGCCAAAATTATGGTGTTGGCTAGCTTGGGCTTTTATCTGGAGACTCTGGGGAAGAGTTTGCTTCCAAGTTTACTCTGGTTGTTGCCAGAATTCAGTCAATGCAATTGTAGGACTCAGGTCCCTGGTCCCACCATTTTAATAGTAGCAATGGCATGTCACATCCTTTCGTGCATTCTCTGACTTCCATTTTTGCTCTCAGCCAGAAAACGCTCTTCACTTGTAGAGGTCTCATGTGATTTGTTTGGGCCAAATCCAGATGCTCTTCTTTTTGTCATGTAATAGTCATGCGATTGATTTCATACTCATGGGTTCCCTCCACACAGTTCCATCCATACTCCCCTTACTCCAAAAGTAAGGGTCATTGAGCTCATTCTTACAGTTTTGCCTACTGTATTTACCAGGATAAAGGAAGCACAGTCAGCTGTGCTGCATAAAATGGGAAGGGGGTGGCGGGGAGCAGCCACTCCCTAATCAGACTCTCATCTAGACCTTCTTATCATTCCCGCCTCGTCTGGCCACTTACAGTGATAACTGGTGCCTGTGATTCCCAACTACTTCCTGGGCTCTGTAACCTGAATCGGCACCCCCTCTGTAGCCACGTAGGGTGCAGATGTTTCTGCTCTGCTAAGTTAGGGATTTGTGTGCTTTCCATGTTCTGAAGATTTGTTGACATCTTTGTCTGTGGTTCATCTCTTCTATTATTGTTATTGTATATTTCTACCATCTTACGGCTTTACTATCTTTCAACCTTGCTAACGTGGATACAACAAATCTTCTGGATTAGCAATCCCTTGTATAAAACATGCAGTTTAATGGTGGTACAAAACAGGACTGAGTTAGGTAAAAACTGACATGAAATCAGAGATGCAAAGTATCTGATTCTTTTTGTAACATTGCTACTCCTCTCACAGGTTCATGAGTTTTCCTTTGAGGAGACAGTTTTTCTTAAAAGCATTAAAACATGTTATTTAGACAGTGAAATATATATTGAATCATTGAGATGATTTTTAACAATATATCAAGAAGCTAGATAACATCTGGATGTTTGGCTTTTCTCAATGTGGGCAGTCTTCTGTCAGTATGTTTAAAGCCTTGTTTAAAGCTAAGTTTTCTTAAATTTAAAATATTGTCTTTAGTTGCTAACATAAAACATTTAAATATGAAGCCTCAAAGGCATTCATAGCATTGCTGCTGTATTGTTTTATTGAATGCACTTTTTGATGTCCCTCAAGCTTTTTCAAATACTTTATACATTTTCTAAAATAAATTCTTAAGACTGAAGCAGTACTTAATATAAACCAGAAGCCGCAAAAGTATGCATTCCCTTCCTCCACTTTAACAAAACAATCTGATTTAAATCTGATGTGGTACTATGAAGAACTTTTTTTTATTAAAATATATTATTATTACATCTAATTTAGAGATAGTCCAAGCTATTGTTTGGCAAATACAGCTGTAGAAGGAATGTACCTTCTACAGGTACATGATAAAGGCCATATATAGAATGCTCACAGCTAACATCGTCCTCAAAGGTCAAAAGCTAAGAACTACTTCTCTAAGATCAGAAACAAGACAAGGGTACCCACACAAGCCACTTTATTCGACATACTACTGGAAGTCCTAGTCATAGTGATCAGACAAGAAAAAGAAATAAGAGGCATCCAAATTAGAAAGGAAAAAATAAAGTTGTCTGTGTAGATGATGTGATAGTAGAGGTGGAAAACCCTAAAAACTTCACCAAAAATCTGTTAAAATATTAAACAAATTCAGTTAAGTTATAGGATACAAAATCAATGTACAAAATCAAACAATGGATGGTTAGAAAAAGAATTAAGGAATAATCCCACTTATAATTGCAAAAAAAGAATAAAATACTTAGGGTAAATTTAACCAAGCTGAAAGATCTGTGCACTGAAAACTAGAAAATACTGATGAAAGAAACCGAAGACACAAATAAATGGAAAGATATTCCATACTCATGGAATGGATGAACTAATGTGAAACTATCCATACTCTACGATGTAATCTATAGATTCAGTGAAATCGTTATCAAAATTCCAATGGCATGTTTCACAGAAATAGGAAAAAAAAAACCCTAAAATTTGTATGGAACTGCAAAAGACTGAATAGCCAAAGCAATCTTGAGAAAGAACAAAGTTGGAGACATCACATTTCCTTATTTTAAATTATATTATGAAACTATAGTAATTAAAACAGTATGATATTGACATAAAGACAGATACAGATTAAAAAAATGG
Source organism: Procyon lotor (assembly GCA_028646535.1). Classification (NCBI taxonomy): domain Eukaryota; kingdom Metazoa; phylum Chordata; class Mammalia; order Carnivora; family Procyonidae; genus Procyon; species Procyon lotor. Next base: position 122,002,906 of record CM053608.1, on the reverse strand, counting down.
AATAGAGAGCCCAGAAATAAAGCTATGCATACGTGGTCAATTAATATAATGTATTATATTATGTAATAAATATATGCAATAATATATAATGCAATAAATAACATGACAAAGGAGCCAAGAATATACAGTGGAGAAGGGCAATCTCTTCAATGAATGGTGTTGGGAAAACTGAACCGCCATATGCAAAAGAATCATACTGGACCCTTATCTTATATCAACACATAAATAAACTCAAAATGGATTAAATACTTGAACATGAGACTCCTAGAAAAAAATATAGGAGTAAGCTTTTTGACATTGTATTGGCAATGAGTTTTTGGATCTGACTCTAAAATTAAAGGCAACAAAAGCAAAAATAAAGAAGTGGGAATATGTCAAACTAAAAAGCTTCTGCACAGCAAACCATGAACAAAATGAAGGCAAACTACAGAATAGGAGAAAATACTTACAATTCATGTATCAATAAGGAGTTGATATCCAGACTATTTAACAATTTCATACAACTCAATGCCAAACCAAACAAAAACAGTCTAAGTAAGAAATAGACAGAGGAACTGAACAGACATTTTTTTCAGAGAAGACATACAGATGGCCATATATATGAAAAGATGCTCAACATCAATAACCATCAGTGAAATACAAATCAAAACCATATGAGATATTGCCTCACACTTGTTTGAATGACTGTCATAAAAAAGACAAGTGATAACAAGTGTTGGTGAGGATGTAGAGAAAAGGGAACCCTGTGCCCTGTTGGTGGGAATGTAAGTTTGTGCAGCCACTATGGAAAGCAGTATGAAGGTTCCTCAGAGAGCTAAAGATAGAATTAGCATGTGATCCAGCAATTCCACTTCTGGGTATATATCTAAAAGAAATTAAAATAGGATCTCAAAGAGATACCCTTTGTTCATTGCAGCATTTTTTACAATAGCCACGCATGGAAATGACCTAAGTGTCTGGTGATGGATGAAGGGGTAAAGAAAATATAGTAAATATATACAATGGAATATTATTCAGCCATGAGAAAGAAAATTCTTCCATTTGCAAAACCATGGATGGAACTTGTGGGCATTATGCTAAGTGAAATAATCCAGACAGAGATAGACAAATACTGCATGTGGTACAATTTATGTATGGAATCTAAAAAAACAAAACAAAACAAAACAAAAAAAGAACAAATACATGAAACAAAACAGAAATAGACTTACAGATATAGAAAATAAACTATTGGTTGGAAATAAACTGTATGGTTGGAAGTGGGCAAAATAAGTAAAAGAGATTAAGAGATACAGACTTCCACTTATAAAACAAATAAGTCGTGGATATGAAGTACAGCATAGGGAATATAATTAGTAGTATTGTAATAATTTTGTATGATGATAAGTGGCAATTATTTTGAGGATCATTTCGTTATGTATAAAAATATTGAATCATTATGATGTACACCTGAAACTAATAAGATATGGTATGTTAATTATACTTCAATAAAAAGAGCACATTTCTTTTTTTTTTTTTTTTTTTTTTTTTTTTTTTTAAGATTTTTATTTATTTGACAGAGAGAAACACAGCGAGAGAGGGAACACAAGCAGAGGGAATGGTAGCGGGAGAAGCAGGCTTCCTGCAGAGCAGAGAGCCCGATGCGGGGCTCGATCCCAGGACCCTGGGATCTGACCTGGGCCGAAGGCAGACGCTTAACGACTGAGCCACCCAGGCGCCCAAAAGAGCACATTTCTTAAAAAGAATTCCATCAGACAGACTGAACATTTCCCTTCTCTCTATAGCAGGAAGTTATTTTCTCTTCTCTTCGTTGTAGTCAGGAAAGTGAAAATACAAGGGGTTGAGGAAGGATTTCTTTGAAGAGCATTTTCTTATGTTTCTCCTTTTCTACCATTGGAGGCAGGGGGGATGATGTGCTCTGTTTTATTTCAATCCACTCTATTAGTCTGAGTTGGCAGACCCAACATCCCAGTGTGTTGATACAACTAAGTTTGTTTTCCACTCACACAGAATTCCATGCAGATGTGTCTGATCAGTGGGCTCTCCCAAGCCAGGAGTCCAGGCAGAATCCATCCCCATAGTTCCATCATATGACCTCAAAGTTCTTTCACATGACCTCAAAGGTCTTTCTGAAAGAGGAAAAGAGATTATAGAGGATCATAAAGTGACTTCTTAAGGACCTAACCTAGAAGTACCTTACACCTCTTTCACCCACATTTTATTGGTGAGAATTCAATCATACGGCCCCATGTAAACTATAATGGAGTGTGGGACGTGTTTGGCTGTTTATTTGGGATGAAAATGAATAGTTTGGTGAACATATAGCCTTTAATGTGTCAAAATCTGCCCATATGTTCACTAATTTTCCGTTTCACTCTCCTTCGCTCCATGGAACACACTCACGTTCCCAGGAAGACAACCCCATATCCTGTCCATTTCCCACATCCAGCATAAAGAGCAGCATTCTTGGGTGGCACGTAGCCTCCTCCTTCAGTTCTCGGTGGGATTCCTTATGGTGTGACCTCAGAACTGAAAGTATAGATTATATTATCCTCAGTCTCCACTAGACAATGCTGGAATTGGGACAGAATCATTCCAGAAAACACACTAATTTGTGAGGTGAGGAACGAGAGACGTCTAACAGTTAGTGGCCTTAGCAAAACTGAAATTCCACTCGGCATCTGTCACCCTCTAATTTGGGGTTGAGAAGTTCCTTTCATGAGACTGGGCTCCCACTCTCTAGAAGGAATGGGTTTGTTCATCATTCTCTGCAGCCCGAACTCTACCTTCTGTTATTCTCCTTTGGCGTTGGAGTGGATGCCCCCTCTAGGGACCACCCCATTCTAGCCACCTGCTTGCTGTGGCCTGGGGGGGCTGGAGATATTTGCAGTTTAAATAATCCAAAGCTTTTTAAATTTAGACAACTGGTTTCTTTGGCAGTGTGACTTCCTTAAAACATGGTGGGCTTTGATCTCTTTCTTGGTAGCCAGTTACATATGCTAATAACCACCCTCAAACTTCTTTCGAAGACATGCTTTTCACTCTACTTAATTATTTGTTGCCTTTCCCTCCTCTCTCTCAACTAAATAGCAGTTATCTTGAGACTGTCTAAAATAATGTGTGGGAAGATCATACTGTTAATCTGGTTTTACCATGAGGTTGAATAACTCCATTCTACTGAAAGGTCTCACCGAGACCTTTCCACTCAACGTTTTTTAAAAATACTACCTCTTAATGTTTGAGGCCTAGAATTAGTGATATTTTTCAATCATGCGAGGATTTAAATTTTTTGACTCTGTTTCCTCTCTCCTTTCAAAGAACTCGTTTCTTTCAAAAGTCTTTCTTATTTATTATCTTTTTCATGAAATATTTGCTATATAAAACCAATACCAGCCAGTGTACACTTACATAATTTTCTTTTATCCATCCTTTTGCTCTAAAGCTATATGGTCAGTAGGCACATAGTATGACTACAAACGTATGGTAAACAACTTTTTCTTTTTTTTTGCAATGATTCAAATGCATTTATTGGGCAGAAGAAGCTAATCTCAAATGGTTACATACTATATGACTCCATTTATATGATATTCTGGAAAAGATAAAATAAAAGGGACAGAGAACAGATCAGTGATTGCTAAGTGATAAAGATAGGGAGAGGGGCTGACTGCAGATGGGGAGCATGAGGGAATTCTTGGGATAATAGAATCGTTCTGCATACTATTAATGGTTGTTCAAGAATCTATGCATATATTAAAACTCATAGTACTAGGGATCCTGGATGGCTCAGTTGGCTAAGCATCTGCATGCCCCTCAAGTCATGATCCTGGGGTCCTGGGATCTAGTCCCGTGTCCGGCTCCCTGCTCAGTGGGGAGTCCGCTGCTCCCTCTCCCTCTGCTGGTGCTTGCATACTCTTTCTCATGCTCTCTCTCATGGTTACTCTCCCTCTCTCTCTCAAATACATAAATAAAATCTTTAAAAACCCTCAGTACTGTGCACACACATAAATTTTACTGTATATAAATTTAAAAGCAATTTTTTAAAAATTGAATTATAATTAACAAACATATTACTTTTAGGTGTATAATATAATGATTCAACATTATTTATTAATTACTCAGTGCTCATGATGATAAGTGTATTCTTAATCCCCTTCACCTATTTCACCCATCTCCCACCTACCTCCGATCTGGCAATCAGGATTTTGTTCTCTGTATTTAAGAGTTTGTTTTTTTGTCTCTTTTTTTCTTTGTTTTGTTTCTTAAATTCCACATATGAGTGAAATCATATGACATTTGTCTTTCTCTGTCTGATTTGTTTCACTTAGCATTGTACTCTCTGGCTCCACCCATTTTGTTGCACATGGTAAGATTTTATTCTTTTTTATGGCTGAATAATATTCATATATATATGGGCATATATATGTATATACATATACATACACACACATATACACACCACATCTTCTTTATCCATTCATCTATCAGTGGACACACTTGGGTTGCTTCCATATCTTAGCTATTGTAAATAATGCTGCAATATACGTAGCGGTGCATATATCTTTTCAAATTAGTATTTTTGCTTTCTTTGGCTAAATAGCAGCAGTGGAATTACTGGATCATGTGGCTATTCTATTTTTAATTTTTTAAAAGATGTTATTTATTTATTTATTTACTTATTTACTTACTTATTTTTATTTATTTGACAGAGAGAGAGATCACAAGTAGGCAGAGAGGCAGGCAGAGAGAGAGGGGGAAGAGAGCCTGATGTGGGGCTCAATCCCAGGACCCTGAGATCATGACCTGAGCCGAAGGCAGAGGCTTTAACCCACCGAGCCACCCAGGCGCCCCTATTTTTAATTTTTTGAAGAAACTCCATACTGTTTTCCACAGTGGCTGCACCAATTTGCATTCCCACCAACAGTGCATGACGGTGCCTTTTTTCCCTATATTTTCACTGACACTTGTCATTTCCTATGTTGTTGATTTTAGCCATTCTGACAGGTGTAAGGTGATATCTCCTTATGGTTTTGCTTTGCATGTCCCTCTGATGAGTGATGTTGAGCATCTTTTCATGGGTCTGTTGGCCATTTGTATGTCTTCTTTGGAGAGATGTCTGTTCAGGTCCTCTGCCCGTGTTTTCACTGGATATATGGTTCTTTTGGTGTTGAGTTGTGTAAGTTCTTCATGTACTTTGGATATTAACCCCTTATATTTATCATTTTCAAATATCTTCTCTCATTCAGTAGGCTTGGTAAGCAACATTTTTTTTTGGTAAGCAACATTTTTTAACCAACTCTTTAATCATTGCATAACATCAATAATCACTTTTATATCTATCTTCAACATCAGTTGTCTAGGTTGCCTGCTGTCTGACTAACAAGACAACACCATATATGTTAGGTTTTTCTCACGACATCATTCCACTTCTGGATATAGGTCTGTATTCATGTGAATAGATCATCTGGTCTAACAAACATAAAAAATAATCTTTTTACGCATATAGAATCCAGTGTATATATTTATAATGGGCTGGTTAGCCTGGGTGATTCTCCAAGTGATGAGCTGGGAATCCAGGCTACTTCTTCGTGTGGTTCTGTCTCCTACAACAAGTGGCTTGTGTATTCAGTGATAAAAGGGAAGAGAGAATATGAAGGAGTGCAGAGGATAGCTTAAGGTCTAGGACTGGAAAATGCAAACATTTTACCCATATTCCACTGTCCAGAATAAGTATTTTCTTAAGCAGTGCAAGTGAGAAGAATTTCAAGGGGATCATGGGGAAGGCTTTGATATGTTTCTCCTGGAGTTTGGCCTTGAGGCAACAGACAGAGCAAAGAAGAAAGAAAGAGGTGAACATCTACTGGTAGTGGAGTAGGGTTGTGTAAGTTTTCTCATGGATTTGAAGCACTTCCAAATGGGGACTGCCTGGGATCATTTTAAACAGGATCCTTCCCAGGAGGACTATGTGGAAAGCAGAAAGTCAGCCCAACGTGAAGAGTCAAGGGTTGACCACACAAAACTGGTAGCTGAGGTAGTCAATTTCAGGCAACCACTGGAGGGGAAAAAAATCACGAAAGCAGTCAAGGAAGCTTTTTTCCAGGAGTCTCTAGCAAGGAGGAACTCTAGGGGAACAAAAAGTCCCACCCAAGGAAAAGCCAGTGACCGTGCACCTGACATGTCCAGAGGGAACTAACAACAGATTGCAATTGTGCTCACCACAAGCTATTTTATAATGTTAATTTTTGGATGTGTTTGGACACTTAGCAGAGCTGCTATAAATCTTTCTGACTCGGGATTTTATATTCTATTTCTTTTTCTTTGACTTGGAGCAACCTAGATAGGTCTTGTATGGCACCTGTGTAGCAAAGCATATTTGGAATTGTAGACCAGTTCAGAAAAAAATTACCATCTGCCAACCTTTTCTAAACAAAAGTTATTCTACTCAATATCACTCCTACCTTTGCCAATGTCTTCTGTTAACTAGACTAGGAACGTTATTAGCTTAGATCCACATATACTTGTAAGCTTCTCTATTACCCCAAATTCATATGACAACAAACCAGGAAATGAAAAAGAGAACAGAGTCATGGAAAATTAGAATGAAAAGACAGAGTAAGTAGAGATCCTGCAATGTAGAAGTAGAGGAAAAAGAGCAATTTTAGAAAGACAGAAGAGGGAAATAGAAGCAACACAAAAATAAACTGTTTCATCACAAAATTTGATCTCTGGTGAACTTATTAGCTGGAATTATAATCAACTAAACATCGAATGAATAGTGTTTTTTCTCTGAATTTTGAAGTGTTTGTTGAAGGGAATGATTCAGTGATTCCAGGATTTTTAACTGATATGACTCATATTGATTCCTTTGTTAACAGTGAAGATGGGTGCCTGGATGGCTCAGTTGGTTCAGTGTCTGCCTTTGGCTCAGACCATGATCCCAGAGAGCCTGCTTCTCCCGCCTCCCCCTCTACCTGCTGCACTCCCTGCTTGTGCTCTCTTTCTCTCTCTCTGCCAAATAAATAAATAAAATCTTTTTGAAAAAGAGTAAAGTGCCTAGGACCTGCCAGGTGCCATACAGTCTTGAGCTTAAGAGGAAAACAACTCTAATAAAATACCTCAACATTGTGGAGAAAACTAGAGATGGTTTTAGTCCATGATTCTTTGAAAAACCTAAATTCAAAATCCAAAAAAAATGTTGTTCTCTTTTCTCATCCTGTTTCCTCTTCCCTCAGTCAACAGTCTGATATCTGCTTTCCAAAGAGGAAAGTAGCTACCTTTACTAAGCATCAGTTAAGAAAAAGGAGGTATTTACCACAACATAATGTAGTTATATGTTGATGGTGTAATGGGTTGAGACTTTGGGGATGTTGGGATAGGGTGAGTGCATTTTGATTATGAATCTTGGAGACCAGAGTGTAAACTGTGGTTAGCAGAAGAATGATGCCCCTGAGGGCATCAAGTCCTAATTCCTGGAAACCACACATAGGTCACATTACAGAGCCTGATGATCTTATGCTAGTAGAGGTTGGGCAATAGAGTTTTGCAGTGAGAGAAATCTCATTCACTTTCTTAGGAGTCAGAATTTCATGTCAAGTTTTTAAGTCCTCTCTTCCCCAGTTCTGTTCTTATTCATGATTCCAATCTCTTGAAGCTTTTGGTCAGCCCAGGATGCTGTGCTCTGAGGCAGAAAGCCCTGGGCCTCTGGTCTATAGTCTGGATCATTGACCCTTGAAAGGTGGCTCCCGGTTCAGTCACATGAGCATCAGATCCCTGCTAGTGGAAAATGAAGAATCTCAGGTCTTTACACGAAGACATCAAATTCGTGCGCACATGAAGGTTTGAGAAATACTGCTTTAGACAACATTTCCTGGATCACAGAAATCTTAGGAGACTGTCCTCAGCTAACCGACAGATACTGTTGATGCTATCTGTCATTGTCGTGGTGGCTGTGATGGGGGTGAGGATGGTTGTGATGGTGGCATCTGTGGTAGCGGTGGTGGTGATTGTGATAGTGCGGACAGTTTTAGAAGTAGTTGTAGAGGACAGATGGCTATAGTGAGAAAGCACTTTCTCCAATATGGCAGACATCCACTGGCCTTGCCTGCCTTTTTAAATCTAGCACCTAGCACAGTCATTGGTCCATCTAAAAATTGGTCAAATGGAAAGAAGTTTACAAAAGGACAATCAACCATAAATTTCTGGCAATCACATCTGTCCTGTGCTTGTTCTCCAAGAGGAAATGAAAAATCACTTTCTATAAATTCCACACCAACCCATCCAACCAACTATCCGTCCATCTACCAATCTACCCATTCATCCACCTAGGGACTTTGTTCATTCATGTGTTCAACAAACATTTATTGAGAATTTCCTATTGTGTTAGATTCTGGGGAATTAATGATGAAAATGTCACAGCCCTGCCTTGAGGAGTTCAAAGTCTCGTTCCAGAGAGATGTGGACAATTATAATGAAATGTAAAGATTCGGTGACAGTTATGTAAAGAGTATTATAGTGTCGTTGAGAAGGTAATAAAACTGGATTTTAAGGGCTGGGAGTGAAGGATCTGAAGAGTAAGTATACTCTTATTAGGCAACATAGGGGATACAGTGGCATTTTAGGGAGGTAGGAAATCCTAGGTTATTTTCATGTGTTCAGGTAACTTTTGACGTTCTGAGCCTCGTCATGTTTGGAGTATGAAGTGTGGAGTGTGACGAATGGAGTCAGGCCAAGAGGAAGCAACCGTACTTTTGCTCTGTGTCTCTGGGTTCCAACGGTTTTCTAAGAATGAAGAGAGATTTACCACCCTTCTATTCTCTCCAAAAAACTCCAGAAATGTGCCAGTGTATTTATGACAACTGAGGTCTCCTTCGTCAACATGACTTTAATGTGTGTTCTAAGAAATTCTTGCCCGGGAAGAAAAAAGATAAAACTAATAAATACATTTACTGTGTGCTTTGGGAGATTCCTGAAAACCAATTTTTCTTAGCAAATATTTCACTCATCTGGGTAAACAGCCCATGCACAGGACACTAGATTGCTCACCTGAGCAAATAGCTCACGGAACAAACAACTGTTTACATATCAAGACTCATTTCAAGACCCTCACCTCACTGTGTCCACCAATCATGAAATATTGCCTCATGAATTCAGCTCAGTCTCAGAGCACAACACTGAAAGATCTTCCTTAAACCGTGTAAGCCCAGATCCCCACAGCCTAGAAATATCTGGTCCTGACTGGAGCTTTCTGAAACTTTATTGAAGAAAGGTGTGCTCTTATACTATAGTAGGTTTAATCAATTTAGCTTTGCTTGATAAACATACGATATGGTGAAGCTTAGGGAGCAGTTTTGGGACATCTGGCATTTAAAATGTCTGAGAACAGAGGACTACAAAGGAAATACTAAGCTCATCCTATGGGTCATATGCAGTTATAGACTGGAATAGAGTTGGAGTGGGCAAATCATTTCTTAATTTATTAGATTAGACCTCCTTAAGAGAGGGCAATGTAAATATAGATACTAATTATTATTGGAAATGAAAGATGTCTCAAATATTTATGACAGAATGCCTAACACCAAATAATTGAAAGTCCATCTTGGAAAATACATTCACGGTATTTTCCTGAAAATGGTGTAGCTCCCATCACTATTTATTTTTCACCTTTATTTGTAAACAAGTTGAGTGAATTATTTTTCTTTTTCCCGTTAACCCATGTGTGTGGTTTATACAAGGTAGTAAATGTTTATTGTGATTATTGGCAAAGAGAGCCTAAAGGGTCAAGAAGGGTTCATCAAAAAGTATCAAGATTATTATTAAAAAATATATATATATGCAATTTGAGGTTGGGCTGTTCATGTCATCTTTGAAAAGAGCCATTTCCATTTCTGGGCTGACTGAGAAACATGAAGTACGATTGCCTTTGGTGTGGCTAAACACATCCTGTTTGTTTCCTTTATTTGAACTGGCACTATCAATGAGTATCACTGAATTGGTTGCTACAGAAAACAGTCCATTCATTACAAAAGGAGGCAGCGTGGAGGGACTAATGGAGAGCCACATAACTTCTTTCTTTCCGGTCTGGTTATATAAGGCCCTCCGCTTTCTCCTACATGGACAAAATTCTAACCTTTTTTTAAATGGAAATAGTATGAGAACTGAGATGTTTTTTGATATATCCTCCTATTGACCCACATATTTGTGAATTAAAGGATGGTTTTAACGAATGTGAACCAAAAGGACAATCACTAAGGATGATTTCCAGCTGTGAACTTAATCCTGGCCCTCATCACGGCTTATTTCCATCGCTACCATGGGCTCTTTATGGCTCTCCCTGTTCCACTTGGCTCCGTGCGGTAATTCATCCTTGACATTATCTTGAGTGATTTTTGTTTTCTAAGATGCATGTGTTATGATATCATCCCTGCTGCGGTATCTTTTATTGGCTCCATATATTTTCAGGAGAAAGTTCAAGCCCTTTAGCAATAATAATGAAAGCTTAATTGACGCATATGCTTTTGATCAGTATGTTTAAGGATGTAACTCAGAATCCTACAAATGACCTTCCATGACTTGCCCTCAGACTAATCTGGATGGCCCCAGGCATGCCACCGGCACTCTGAATGTACTCTCTCACGCCAGGGCATCACTTGGCATCATCAAACTTTGGCTACGTCCCTGTTTTCCTTAGTAGGACATGAGTCCCCAAGCTCAGGGGCATGTCTCCATCTCTAGGGACCTTGCTCCTCACTGCACTCACTGTAGGTATTCAGTAATAATCTACTGGATAAATCAAGGGAAAACGGTTATGCAGGATATTATGGCTGAATTGTATCCCTCTTCCCCCAAAACCAATGTGGAAGTTCTAACCACAGAACCTCAGAATGTAACTATTTGGAGATAGAGTCTTTAGAGTCTTTAAATTAAAATGGGGTCATTAGGCTGGACCCTAATCCAACATGACTGATCATTGTAAGAAGAGGACATTTGGACCCACACACAGAGTGAAATGGTCTGAAGACAGGAAGAAGACATCCCTCTACAAACCAAGAAGAGAAGCCTCGGAAGAAACCAACCTTGCTGCTACCTTGCTTTCACACTTCCAGCCCTCAGAACTGTGAGAAAATACATTTCTGTTGTTTAAGCCACCCAAGCCAGATGTCTTTTAATGCAGTCCTAGCAAAGGAATACAGAGTGTCATAACATTTACTGTGCATATAGATGAGAAATTATCTATATGGAACAAGCCAATAGAACACTTAGGCTGAAAAGGACAATTTGCACGTATCAGATATATGTCAATTCAGTTTATAGCATTCAATTTAATAGCTTATTATTGAGAATTATCTACTGAGAAGAGAGGACAGTCTGCTAGAGGGTTGGGTTTGAGTTCTGTTGATAGAACTTAACTAGCCACGTGGTGTCACACATATTATTGATCCTATTTTGGAGCCTATGACTGCATCTAAACTAAAGAGACATAGTGTCTATTTTTCATTAAAACAATGTTTAAATAAAATATTTAAAATGGTAAGATGTTATTCCATGATTAGACATTATTTTTATGTGCAATTTATTCTGTTGGGTATAAAGATATGTCAACTATTATCTCCTTTCCAAGGAGTGAAAGGATTTTTAATGTTTGTGATAAATATTGCCAAATTGCTTACAAAATTTTTATTCCAAGTTATATTATTATAAGTAGCAGACGAGCGTACATGTTGCTCCAAACTAGGTCGTATGTCTATTGTGATTTCTAATTATATATATTAATCTTTTCCAATTTTATGCATAAAAATTACTATCTCTTCATGTTAATTTGCATTTATTTGATTACTGACGGGAATTAATTTTTTTTTAATTATGTCTTTTGCAATGCTTTGCTCCTATTGTCTATTTTTAATTTCATGAAAGACATGTATAACAGTTACGTATGTGGCTATGTGTAGGAAAGAACATTGGTACATGCTTGCACACATCATTCTGGTCTATAATTTACCTTTTATTTCTGTCCATGGCTTTTTAGTTAAACATTTCCATTTTTATGTAGATAAGTCTATCAATCCTTTTCTTTAGTTGTACCTATAGCTAGGAAGTGATTTCTATAATTTTCCTTTTATGAATTTTTTTTTCACTTTAATAATCCATGTGGAATGTATTCAGTGTAAGAAGTGAGACGGGGATATAACTATATGAGATTTCAAATGTGTGCCCATTAGTTCCAATATCATTTATTACATAGCCATTTGCTTCTCTGTTTTCACCCCTAAGTTTTTTCTGAGTTCAGTTAGCTCTCACTTCATTTTTTTAGTTTATCGTCTATCTTCTTAGTTTTTTTTTTTATCTCTGGTTTAACACACTTTTCTTTAATCCTAGGACACTTGTTTGGGATATATAATTAAATTGGGGTGTTGTACTTCAGTTATTTTCATGGCTGACTCTTTGCGGGGAGGGATTTTATCAAGCACAGTGTTTTGGTACCGAAGGGGCCAAAGGCAGGCCACCCCAAGACGGGCAACTGCATGAAGATTATTTTGAGTGAAAAGTCTGCCCAAACCCAGAAGATTCAGGAAAAGCTCTTTACTGCCCCCCACAATTGCCTAGAAAGAGTTTTGATAGAGGCCTCGCCCCAGGAAGGGCGCTGTCACCGAGGGTAACTACGCTGTGGTATGAACTGGGTATGGTGGCCAGGGAGGAACCAGCAAGGCCTGTCTGAGCAAAGCCACTGTGTCCTGTTGTTTCTAAGTGGCCCAGCAGACCATTGTGTACCAAAGGTTTACTCGTTTTCATTCTTCCTAAGGGTCGCGCTCTTTCCCTTTGAAGTCTCAGACCCCTCTCCTTGGTTGAGGATGACATGTGTACCTCATTTTGCCTGCCTGTCTTTGGAATTTCCATATCTGTGTGG
>CM053608.1:121951440-121981454 GCA_028646535.1 Procyon lotor | reverse complement strand
CCGTAATGTCAGTTCCCAAGTATATTGGATGTTTTTGCTTCTCAGAAGTTGCTACTTTCACTTACATGCATTTCAATCCACAGCATTTCCCCACATGTGCACCACATTTTAAATGCTTAAGTTAAAGGCATTTATGGGGCTCTGAATTGTGTCGAATGCATCCATGACACCTGCTTAAGTGTTTCGGGGGACAATTGTGGAATGGCAACATAATTAATTTCCTATTGGAGAAAGCCCAATGGATCATAGAAAATGCCCACGTTGGCATGTGTAATGTCAACGGATACTCTCAGCATTTCTCTAAGAGGTGTTCGACTAATGAAATAAGTAATACTACAAATGGCAATGTGCTTTGTTTATTTACGCTGTTGTATTGCTTCATGAAATTTAAGTTTCCCTATGAAAACTTACTTTGGGCCATTTTTAAGATTAAAAGAAAAGCCTGACATGATCAAATAAAGTGACATTATTTTTTCTTAATCTATCACTGTTGAGGATATTCTAGAAACATACTACCTAATTGAATACCCATATCAGAGACTGATAGATTGCCCCTTTAACTTAAAATGTTTGACTACTAAGCAAAATAGTCAATACTGATTTTAACTATTTTTAAATTTCCTGAAAACGGAGCACTGTTTTAGTATTAATTGACTTGACTCTTGGTAGACCGATTCCTAAAAGATTCTTCTGTCACTCTCATTTGGTTTATCGTGGTCTCTGGCAGCATCCGGGGTCCACACCTGATTAGGCCACAATTTGTTTTATATCATTGCTTGCTTTAGTCTGCATATAACATAGTTTCTCCCTCTCCGCCCCTACCCACCCAGCCCTCCTTAAACAACTCTTGATTCCACGTAGCTTTCATGTTTCTGCTACGATTGCATCACTGTGCCCAACCTCAGTTTTGTAGAGCTAGATTTCTGGGGTTTCTGAAACTTGAAACCTGAGGGGGTTTATACGAACCCACTTTGGAAATGTGGAAGCAATGGGCAGCAGCATCAGGAAGAACACAACCCGGGAATCGAGGGTGACATTTTCAAGGTGGGAAGATTCCTTCTGCTGTAGGCATGTTGTTAGTCCTTCTGAAGTATTGCTCATCGGTGGCATTTAGTTGATTTACGTGCCTATCTAAGGGGGCAAAAATTGTGGATGGCAGTAAGGTATGGTTATTTCGAAGGCCACAAACTGAAAAGCAATCACTATACTTGATTACTTATCAGGTTACTTGCAGACTTTTAACTTTGGCATCAATCTCAGCGTGGAGGTAGGAGAACGTTCTCCGGATCCTTTATGTACAAGGGTGCTGGTGTGCCTCTGGAGATCCGTTTTCCACTGTCCGTGCTGTGCTATGCTCCTCAAGAGCTTGGCTTCTAAACACCGTATCTCCTGGGCTCCCTTGGTGAATGGCTTTCAGTTGGCTTTGCCAGTGAGAAGCACTGGCGAATTATTGGGGGAAAAAAGGAGAGAGTGAGATCAGGGTAGCTAGTCCTTGCTCCTCTCTCCTTCTACCCTCTTGACCTTGTACAGGTTTAACTCCTCTGTGGCTCCTGTTTTCGTTGGCTCCAGAAATAGTGTTTTCTTTCCATCTTCCTTTGGCCTTGGTTTCCCTCTGGGGCTAGTCTTTGTGATCATCGGCCTCCTTTCTGTTATCTGTTAACCCCACCAAGCCATCTTCCAATAAGCTGTCCATTCAGGTCTCTCTGTCTGGGCCCGGTACTGTCTCCCGTCACCATCTCTGTCTGACACAGACGTCGTATGATGTCAAGATGGCAGAGTTCGCTCTGTGCCACTCCTTTCTGCCTCCAGAATTATCCGTTGCTGAGTAGTCCGTGCCCAACAAATACAATTAAGCAGAGCGTAGGGCTTAAGAGAAAACGAAAAGGAATAAGGGAGTCGAGCTTGGGTTTGATTTTGTACACATAACTTAACCACCGCCCTCTCCACATTCCTCTTCTGTTGAACAGGGATTGTCATTGTAGTAATGTCGCTGGGGTGTTTCCAAAACTAAATGGGATCATATGTGTCATGCTCTCGGCACAGAATGTCACACTGTATACAGAGTACACAGTAGTCCCGTGCTAGTATGTAGTAAACGCTCGATACATTTTAGCTGTTACTGTGATGATTATAGTCTCCTAGCTGTCAAGGCAGTGATACTTAGAGGCATTGTGTCTGATGAGTTACCTATAGAACAGAGAGAATTCACCCATCGTCACAGATAACACGAGTGGTGCGCTTTGTTGGCCGAGAGTGTGGGCGGAGAGGAACTCGGTGTGCAGACTCACAAACGGGGGCTGCTTGGTCGTCCTTGCGCACCATCGGAGCCGCTCTGCTTGTGGTGGCTGGTTCCGCTCCATTTAAGATGATCTGGGGGACATGTGGCATGCTGTTTTGACTGTCTCCACGAAGGGGCTACCATCTGCCGTATGAGCATCAAGATTACTGATATCACCAGTTGTTCTTTTATTTCTGTTTTAATCAACCTTCTTCAAGGCATGCTCCCCAAATGTGAAGAGCCAGCTTGCTGAGAAAGCCGGATACTCGTGCGTAGCAAGCTTGAATCTGTTCACTTGAGAACTCTCACAAGCGTTCTTATTGATGAAATGGAATCTACACTTTCGGTTATGTTTTTCTGGGTAGATCGTTCTCTTAGGAATTCAAAATGCTTATGCCGGAAATTTCTGTCCTTCACGGGTTGCTTGTCAGGAGAATGGCTCTGTGGAGAAAAATCTAGGTCCAAAGTCATTTAGCCTTCTACTTACTGTTATTCTCAGTGATGATAGTAGGCAGTTGTCCGTGGTTACTGTCGTATCCAAGATTGCCAGCTATTCTGGAAGGACTTAATTGCATAGATGTTAGTGGTGTGTCTGGACAGCTGGTGAATGTGTCCTGCTCTCTCTGTTCCCCAAAGTGGGAAGGTTAGTAATTGACCTGCCCGGGCTGGATACCCCCGTGGTACACTTCTGAGCTTTATAACCTTGGACATTAGCTTATCTTTTGCTAACCCTCTGTTTCCTAATGTACAAATAGGGATAACAGCCCTCACAGCTTTCACAGGAATGATAAAATGAAATAACGCAAGGAAAGCATTTATTACAGGATCTGGCTCATAGTAAGTTCTCGCGAAATGTGAGGTATTTAGCGGTTCTGTGGCAGAGCTGAAGTTGCCGTGCCAAATCCTGAAGCTATGGTGTTAAACTAAATAGTCTCCTGTACTCATGGAGCTTAAAGTCTGATTTTGGGCTAATGGCTTCCATGATGTTTGCTTGCAAATAGGACGTTTTACCCGTGCCAGCAACGAACGTTGGCCCGTTTTCTGGTTTTAATGTTTCAGACGGGGAATGCTTGGAGTATAATTTTATGGAATCTACACTGTTGCAAGTGTCGCTGTGCAAATGGGGTTAAATTTTCATTATCTTCCCATTCCAGCACATTCTTTTCCCCCTCCTTTTCTGGCTATCCTTGAAACTGTGACTGACTAGATAAGTGTAAAAGTATCCAGTGGTAGTTAAAAACACCATGTTTGCAATCAGACTGATTTATACTGGAATCCACGCTTCCCCACTGACGAGTGCATGACCTCAGGCTAGCTGTCTCACTAACTTGTCAGGTTTTTGTTATTATAGACAGACTAAAAGAAAACGAGGAGATGCAAATACATGTGCGGGCGCGTGCGTGCACACACACACACACACACAGAGGGAGAACACCATGTGACAACAGAGACAGATTGGAGTTACATTGCCTCTAACCAAGGAACACCAGGGATTGCCAACAAATAGCAGAAGCTAGGAGAGATTCATGGAGCAGATTCTCCCTCTGCAACCAGAGAAGGAAACAGCTTTGCCCGCATGGACATTACAGACTCTGGTCTACATGATTGTGAGAGAATAAAGTTCTGTTGTTTTAAACATAAGGGTCGTGGCATTTTGTTATGACAGTTCTGGGAAACTGATAGAAACATAACTTTTTGTATTGATAAGTAATAGGAGGACTAATCAATTTTTTTCACTGGATATATAGGGGTTGAGTGTTTCAGAGTGTAAATATCTAAGCTCTGAAGTTATCTATTCTCTTCACATTGAGAAACAGGTCAATTACATTAATATGTATTTATAAATAATATGACATTAATCGTTACCTGTCTGCATACTCTCTCCTAGATCCTTATAGGTTATGTGACAGTATCCCCATGTTATCATCCTGAAATGAACACAGTGGGCTTGCTTACGGCCATACAAAAATATGATTCCCTGATTGTTAGTCTCATTCCCTCCTGCAGGTGAGACCTGGTAACACGCTCCTGATCTCATCCCTTTGACTAGTTCACTTCCCTTTGAAGGTTGAGTTGGCAATCATGAGCGCCCTTCTGTGATGTTTTTCCTTACACAGCTCTTCCTTTCACACTTGAAGTCTCCATCTCTCTCTCTGATGTTCTGTATCTTAGTCTCTTCTCATACAATATAAAATCTGATTTTTCTCAGTTGATCTATGTATGATCTATGTAGGTAAAAACCAATACTAAAAATGAAATACTCTACCCCTGAAACACCACAGTCTAATTGTGTGGGCTCTAGTGTGTTCTTTCTATGCCAATGATCATTACTTTCAGGGAGGTGGGAATAAGTATTAAATTATGAGGAGAAAATAGTCATTAGGATATAAAGATTTCTTAATTTTTTGAAAGAAGTCTCTCCAATGACCAGGCCTGCTATAAATACACAGTAATTTCTGATTTTGTAACTAAAACAATTAATTGATCTAATTACCTTTTTAATGAGTAAGGAAAGAGAGAGTGCAGAAGTGTAGATGTGCTCTTTAATTAGAAAGGATTTGATAAACTCATTCAAATGGGGTCATAAATGACCAGTGCATTTTAATATTTTGCCTATCTGAAAGGATTCTTTTTTGTTGTTGTGGTTGGAGGGGGAGTGTTGTATAACAAAAACATGAAAAACTGCAGTTGTAGAATATCATACATTAATGTGAATATACATACTTATCGGTAGTGGGGGTGTATTTTCTGAAAATGTGATTCAAAAAAAATCTGTATACATTTAAGTCACAAATAACCGGAGCAGGTTGTAGTTTTGGAATTTACCTAGTTAAGCTCCCATCTTTACAGAAAATATTGAGGCCTGGGAAAGTATGTGTCTCGCTAAAGTATAATACAGATCCAACATTTAAGAAACAAAACAGATGAACACTGGGGAAGGAGGGAAAAAAGAGAGGGCGGCAAAACATAGGAGACTTTTAAGCCTCTTAAAATGGTTGTTCCTTGTTATGAATTGTCATCTCTGCTCCACACGAAAATGGGACTCTGAGCATATTTTTAACTGTCGTGTAGTAGATATCTCTAGAATGAAATACGAAATGAATCGTATGTAGGGGCAAGAAAGAGCTAAGGTGTGTGTGTGTGTGTGTGTGTGTGTGTGTGTGTGTGTGTGTGGTAAAGAAAGCAAGCTTTTGCCCACGGAGGCATGTTTTCTTCAATTAAAAATCTCCTGAAGCTCAGAAATGTAGTGAAAGCCATTTGCAAGAATAAACCAGACCACAGACAAGACATTAGAGCCTCCATTCCCATGCACAAGAGAGTTTGGAATTTTTAAGCGGCTGATGCAGTATTTGCTAAGACCTGCAGCTCTGTGGATGCCTCATTTGTGATTTATAAAATGAAAATCCATTGCCTTCACCTTTGATTTTCTCACTACAGAAGTATACCCTTTGTCTCCATTTAAAGCCTCAGTTCATAGAACATTCTCAGAAAGAGAAAACCACACACTTCTTCCTTCTGTCCCCTTCCAGGTGACTGCTAAGCTGTCATTTTGTGTTTCATGATACTTTGTACTTGGAGATTTACTATTCTGAAAGAACTCAAAGGGCTTCATGAAATGGAATTTGCTGTTTGATCCAATTCCCTATTGAGTTTGGAAAGCATTAAGCAACAGTGTCTCCTTTATTTTATACACGGGGAACTGCTAACAGAGAAGGTGAATGAACAGCCTTGAGTCACACAGCGAGCAAGTGTTGCAACCTTCAGTTCTGACTATTATGCTACATTGTTTTTCTCTTTATCCTTTTGCCCTCTTCCTGGAAGACCAAGGACTCCAGTGATAAGTGTGCTTTTCAGCTTTACCAAAGCTTTGGGCTACTGTCTTCACAGGAGCCACACAGGCAGGAAGAAATGAGCCATGCTTTACCTCCATGGGTCTATGTTCTTTCACAGACACAGATTTGAGGCTTCATTTCTGGAGAATGAATCTCTGGGAGAGAGATCACTTTAATCTGAAAATCAGTTTGAAGATTTGTGAGGTTTGTTGGCTACAGGCAAGAGCTGTATGGATTTTTTTTCTCTTTCCGACGCCATGCATTAGTGCTCTCCCTATGAAAATGACAGCTAGCAAAAGAAAATAATGCCTAGAGCAATGAACAAAACTTTCAACTGTCTTTAAGTGATAAAATGCTGAAACACACAAGGATTTCAGTTTCTTTATGAGTGATACCAAGACTAGTAAAGTTACTATTTTGCCTCTTGGTAAGCTTACTACAGAAATCTCTTTAGAAGTTGCTCAGCCTGTAAAAGAGAAAAAGAGAGAGAAAGAAATTCTTTCTTTGGGTCACACATCAGACCCATGGGTCACACATCAGACCCATCATGCAAAGAAATTCTTTTTCTTTCTCTCTCTCTCTCTCTCTCTCTCTTTTTTTTGGTACAATTAGAGTGCTAGTGGAGCTGTCATTGAAAGAAGTTGACTGCTTTACTGCTTTTTAGCAAGAAATGCTTCTGTACATGTCTTCGGCAGCTTTCCTGCAAGTGTGGATTATAGACCGTGGCTGATGGCTTAAAGAAAAAAGAAAGAACAGTTTCAGTCAAAGCGGTGACAGGTTTTCGAACTTCCTTGCATCCAGATAACTAACAGTTCAGTACTTAAAAACTATGTTCTCAGGCTAATAGCATCTGGAAACTCCACAGGGCTGATGTTCTATGTTGTGGGCAGTCCTTGTTGTTACCTGTTCTCCTTCCAGCATAATGACTATAAAATGGTTTTCAGTGAATTTCAACAATACGTCTTACCTACATCTCATTCATTTTTATAGCTCAGAAGTCTTTAGGATTCCGGTATCAGTAGGGTGGGGGGATGGGATGTTATCCTAATTTTATAGCTCAAGAACTCTGAGAATCAATGAAAAAAATTCTTACCCAAGATCAGTATTCAGGGGACTTGATAGCATCCTCTTCTGTTCTTTAAACATACCAACCTCTGTCCCAAAATGTCCCTAAGAGTAATCAACAAAGTAAATGAAAAAAAAAAACAAACACATCAATACGAGTTAGGGAAATTGGTTTTACATAGAATTTAATAAAGTTTTTCTAAGGTGATTTTTTTCAGTGGCTTTTTGAAAGTGAGTTTTTCCCCCCAATAATAAGTAAAATGTCAGTATGGCATGGAGATAATGAATATCTTATTTCTTAAGGTCATTAGCTAGTTACAGTTCCACTTCTGCGGCAGGGCAAGCTTTCAAAGTTAATGCAATGTGCATTCATTTATGAGAGCTCACAATTTTCTCTTCTGTGTGTCCAATTTCTGAAAGCATGCTATCTGCTATCTCCAGGACTTAAGACCCTGGAACCCTTCATTTCAGTGATTTGGGCCAGAAACAAGACATAACTAAGGTTATGTCTGCACAAAACCATTGGAATGACCTTCTTCAGTGGTGGATGAATAGTTGGATGGATGGATGGATTAGTTTAGCCTACCAATCTGCTAATTCAATAAATTTATTTAAAAAATATTATATTGTTATATAATTTTTTATCATTTAACCTAATACATAGTCATTGGAAAATATACCAAGAGAAGAAAATACAATTTACCCACAAACACCAATAATCACTATGGCATTTTTGACATTTTATTTTAATCTTTTTAATATGCATAATTTTAATATTTAAAAAGAAGATTGTTTATAAAATTTTATATTCAGATTTACTTCCTTAAAGTTAATAATATTTTCCTCATGCAATTAAACATTCTTTGGCTCTTTATTTCCCCATTTTATCATTTAAGTGTTCCCCAATTGATTGAAGCATTCCTTTATATGTGAGTTATAATATTTTTAATATTTTTAGTGAAACTGAAATAACACTTTTCTACATATATCTTTGTCTTTTCACTGGCCATATTTTTTGTTAGATAGGGAGAATTCAAGAGAAAGGAGAAAAGAAGTGAGCAAGCAGGTGTATTTTCATGAAAGATTGCCAAATTGTCTTCCAATGAGATCATTCCAATTAGACTCCCACCAGTGAGTGCATGCAAGTACTTGTCTCCCTATAATTTCATGAATTCAGAGTTCCATTATGTACTTGAAAAGCCAAGTTTTATACATAAAGTATGAAGTATAGAAAGAGTGACCCCAATTTCCTTTGCATGTGGCTGGGGACCGGCAAATGATCAAGGAAATTTTCACTGGGTCAGATGAGCCAAGCCTTGAAAAGGAAAAGAAGATCTTGGGTACATATGCGGTGAGGAGCTCAGGCTGAGAAATGAACCAGGATGTGCAAAGAAGCAGGATCAGGAGAAAGCATGAAATTTGGGAAGAGGGGTCACACATCAGAGAGTGTGAATTCTTGGTTGAATGGAGGACAGTGGAAAGGGATAAAATGGAGACCAATACTAGACAAACATTCGTTTACCACAAAGTTTTTGGTCTTTGTCTTGGAGTTCAGAGTTTCTATTAAGGTTTTCCCAAACCACCAGGCATTGGAATTACCCAGGGCTTTGGGAAGGAGCTCCTTGGAGCTATTCTTCATTTTTTTCCTTTAAATACCTCTCTTACTTAATGTGTACCTCTTTTTTGAAGCATTTTCTATCATGTATCAGTTTTCCTTTCTGTTGTCTCCATTTGACTACATATAGTTTTTCTTTGAGTTAGTCATTAAAATCTTATTCATCATCTAAGTCATATTGGTCATGGAGGCTGGTTTCTGGGGACCAATGCTGGAGGGTGGGCTCATGGGTAAGGGGCTGCAGCAAAAAGAGATGGCACTGGGAAAGGCTTTAAGGGAGTGCTGATCATTCGAGGCCTCAGCATGGATTTAATCAGTGCCTCAATGAATGGAAGGATCTTAAGCAGAGATATAATATATAAAGGAGACCGAAGAATAATATGGAGAATGAGTCTGTGAAGGATCGATTTGAAGATGGGGAGAACAGTGAGGGGACTATTTTATGTCAGAGAAAGAGAAAATAAATTTGAACCATGACAATGGGAACAGAATGGAGAGGAAAATTACAGAAGAATGTCTTTTAAAACATTTGTTACCCATTGGATGGGGGTGTGTGTGTGTGTGTGTGTGTGTGTGTCCAGGAGGAGGGAGTGGTTAGGTAGAGGAAAGCATTTCTAGATTCAGGCTTAACTGGGTAGCTGGGATTTCCTAAATTAATAAAGAAGTAGGACAAGAAGACAGGTTTAATAGGAAAGATAATGGTGGTAGTTGCATGGATTTGAGGTGCTTCTAAGTCTTCTAATGTCTAGTGTAAAACATTCAGGTGAAGAAGGTGTTCTTTTCTATTAATTACTTCTTGTTTGTCTCAATTTTAACATGTGAAATTTATATCACTCAGAGATGAATGTGGGATTTGTTTTACAAGATGTGTGTTAGGTATTGTGAAAACATCATTTTTCTCTGATTTATATTACAGCAACGTTATGAAAGTGTATGATTATTTGGATAATGTATTAAGCAAGTTTAAGTGAATAGCAAATGGATAAAAATCACTGTAAAATTACTTAAATCTTCATAAACAAGTTACTTGTTGACATTTAGGATTTTTTTAAATGTTAAAACAGTTTGTTTTATTTACAATAAAATAAATTTTTTTTGTAATAAATTACAATAACAGTTGTTATTGTTTATAACAATAACTATTGTAAGGATAAGAGATATTTAAGTTCTTTCTATTTTTATTTTTAACTCTATTACACTGTCGCTATAAACATTTAAAATGTCTACAGATATAAAATAAGGATTTTAAAAAGAAATTAACTTTCCAGTTTTAGATAAATTTATGTGAAAATTCGATGTATTGCATAGAAGTCAGTAAAAAGACAAGCTGTATTGATTCTTTCATATTGTCTCAAGTACTATATAATTAGAAACTATATATTGTTTTCTAGAAAAATACTCGTCATAATTCTGGATCCAGGACACTATAGATTATAAGAATAACAAACATGCTATATTTTAAAAACAAAAAAGAGAGTGACAACATTTTAGCTATATTTTAGACTGAGCTAGTCAAAGGTGAAAGACTGTTAATTATGAGGCTAGGTTCAAAAACTTCAATAAAGAGTTTAATAAGAGTTGAGTTAATTTTATTTGCAATGAAATTTAATGTACCCAGCATATTCTCTTAATTTATTTAGAACAAAAGCATTTTATGGAATGTAAACAGTTTCTTTGCTATGGAGTCTAATGCATTCAGGACACAGGAGTTAATTAGTAACTATGGTAACTCTTAGGCCTACTAAGTCAAAATGTAGAAATGCTTGACTGACAATAGATAGCTTTATAACTAACATGCTTTCAGTTTTCATGAAAAATATTAAGCTCATAAGCTTTCTAAAGAAGATGAATTTCAGGGATTCAAGATACGATGCTGAATTTACTTAGTTTTTTTTTTTAAGCTTTTCTTTCTTAAAAATCTCCATATGAGCAAGCAAATGACCCAGATAAATGTTTCTCGCTGAGGTGTTAAAAGAGAAAAAAAACAGGTAATGAAGAAAATGATAGAGGTGTTTTGGGACAGTTACATAAAAGCGTAATGTCCTGTTGCTTTGAGAAGTCTTTTGTCCTTGCGTGAAGCAGTATAAAATTGGACTCTCTAAATAATAATTTAAGTAACAGATTTATAAGTGTTTTTCAGATTTCATTTCACAAAGTTAGGGAAAAGGAGAAAGCATCTTTTTAAGGTCGTTTTCATTGACCTGCTGTTCTAGGTAAGATTGCACACTGAAGTGTTTGGGAATCAGGAAAGTTTGGGAATCAGGAAAGAGCCCTTTGTTTTTGAATAGTATTCAGAGGCTTTAAAATTATACAGTTTGTTGTTAATTTTTCCCACTCAAACCACTGAACTCTCTGAGTTCCCGACTTCTGCAGCAAATGAACATTTGCTCTAGCTTGGTACTTTTGTTACTGAGTATTTGCATTATGTGGAGAAGTGTTCATAGGAACCAAACTCCTGTATCTGAAACAGGATGAGCAAGATGTATATATTTAGTGCCAGAAAAATGTACTCTTTTGAGTAGAAACTACTTTCAGTATGCAACTTTAATTTTTTACTTTTTTTGCTATAGCTGTAGAGTCACATTTAATTAGAAGAAATAATACAGAGAGATCTCAAGTACCCCTTCCCCATTTCCCCTAGTAGGAAACATCCTGCAGAACTATGTTGTGATATCACACGTGGGATATTGATAGTCCAGTCACGATGCAGAGCACGTCCATCTCCACGAGGGTCCCTTCTGCTGCCCTTACATAACCAGGCCTGCTCCCTCCCACTGCCGACTCCCTTATAAACTCCATTGACCACTCCTCTCCATTTCTGTCATTTTTTTAAATTCCAGGAGTGTTATCTTAATATTAGATATGGTTCAAGAATCATATAGTATGTAATATTTGGGGAGTGCCTTTTCTTCATGTAACATAACTGCCAGAGATCAATCTAGGTTATTTCATGCAATGATAGTTTGTTCCTATTTATTGTTGAATATTATTTCATGGCATTATTGTTATTATGTCATCGTTTAATAATTCATGCATTGAAAGACATCTGGGTGATTTCTAGCTTTTGGCTATTACAGATGAAGCTGCTGTAATATTCATGTACAGGTTTTTCTGTGAACACGAGTCTTCATTTCTCCTGGGATAAATTGCCCAGGAATGCAGTTGCTGGGTTTCGTGGTAGTGACTTGTTTAGTTGTTTAAAACTGCCAAACTGTTTCCATGGCGATCTTACCATTTTACATTCCCACCAGCAATGCATGAGTTTCTCCACATCATGGCTAGCATTTGATGTTACTATTGTTTTAATGTTAGCTATTTGGGCAGTGCAAAGTGGTATTAAATTGTAATTTTAATTTACATCCCAATGACTAAAGATGTTGAACAACTTTCCATGTGCTTATTTGCCATCTGTATATGTTCTTCGGTGAAATATCAGTTCGTGTTTTCTGATCATGCTTTAATTGGATTGCTTTTTCATTTTTTATTGAGTTTTGAGACTTCTAAATATACTCTAAATAGAGTATGACTTGCAAATATTTCTCCCAGTCTGTAGCTTGTCTTTTCACTATCTTAATAGGGTTTTTCACAAAGAAAAAGTTTTTGTTTGGTTGAAGTTCAGTTTACCAATTTTTCTTTTCTTTCTTTCCTTTTTTTTTTTTTTTTAATTTTACTTGTTTATTTGAGAAAGAGAGAAAGTTCATACTTAACCAGCTCAGCCCAACCCAGGCGCCCCTACCAATTTTTCCTTTTATGGATCATGCCTTTGCTGTCAAAAGAAACCAGGAACTCTTTGCTAATCATCTCTAGATCCAAAGGATTTCATTTTGCATTTTTCTCTAAAAGTTTTAGTTTTATATTTTACATTTAAGTTTATGATCTATCTTAAGTTAATATTTGCGTGAGATGTAAGCCTTAGGTTGAGATTGAAGTTTTTATCTGTGGATGGCTAATGCCTGCAGCACCAGTCGCTTTGTATACAGCAATAGAGTGTTTCAATTACTATATCTACACAGTAAATCTTGAAATTGGGTAGGCTGGTTTTCTCCACTTTATTCTTTTTCAAAATTGTCTTAGCTTCTTCTGGTTCTTCTACCATTCTATATAAATTTTTAGTAATTTTCTCTGTATCTGCAAGAATCTTACTGCAATTTTGATAGGAATTACATTAAACTTATCTACTAATTTAGGAGAATTGACATCTTTTTTTATGTTGGATCAGCCCACCCATTACATGATATATTTCTCCACTTCTTTAGATCTTGATTTCTTTTGTCAGTATCGTGTAATTTTTATTTTTAAAATTTTTTATTTTTTAATGTCTAATTTTTAAAAAAGATTTTATTTATTTAGTTATTTGATTGAGAAAGAGAGAGTTCAAGCGAGCATGAGCAAGGGGAAGGGCAGAGGGGGGAAGGAGAAGGAGAGAATCTCAAGCGGACTCCACGCTCAGCATGGAGCCTGACTCAGGGCTCAATCCCAGGACACTGAGATCATAACCTGAGATGAAAGCAAGAGTCAGATGCTTAACCAGCTGGGCCACCCAAGCACCCCTAATGTTGTATAATTTTATGTACTATTTGAGTCTTGAATTTGGTCTGTTATATTTATACCCAAATATTCAATTTTTTGAATGATTGTAAATGGTATTGTATTTTTTAATTTCTGCACCCAGTGTTCATGGCTAGTATGTAGAAATAAAATTGATTTTTGTATCTTGTATCTTGTGACCCTGCTGAACTCACTTATTAATTCTAGATATTATTTTTGTAGACTCCCTGGGGTTTTCTATTTAGGCAATTATGTCACATATATAATATATGCAAATAGGGCTAATCTAGGGCTAAAATTAAACTAATTTTTTTCCTTTCCAATCTGTATGCCTTTTCTTTCCTTTTCTTGCATTTTTACACTAATTAGGTCTTCCAGCACTGTTCAATAAGAGTGGTGGGACTGGACAAACTTGCCTTATTCCCAATTTGGAGGAGAGTAGTTAGTATTTCTCCATTAAGGATAATGTTGCCACTAGTTTTTTTTTTTTTTTTTAAGTGATGTTCATTAAACAGGAAATTCCTCTCTACTTCAGTGCTTCTGAGAGTTTTTATCACGAATGTATGATAAAGATACATTTTCTGTATTGATGATTTTTTTTCTTTATTTTAATATGGTGGATTAAATGGATTGATTTTCAAGTATTACCCCAATTTTGCATCCCTGGAATAACCCCACTTAGCTGTGGTTTATATTTTTCTATATAGAGTATTGGATCCTATTTTCTATTTTTGTTGTTGTTCTTAAGGATTTTTGTGTTTAAATTCACGAAAATATTGGTCTATAATTTTTTTTTGTATTTTCTTTGATTTTGGTGTGGAATAGTAATAATAATAGGTTCATAAAAGGAATCCCTCCTCTTCTACTGTTTGATGTAAGTTGTACTGGTATTAATTCCTTTTTATAAAAAAATTCTTCAGTCAAACCACCTGGGCCTGCAAATTTCTAGTTCATAATTTAGAATTATGAATTTAATGTCTTTAATAGCTGCAGGGCTATTCAAATCAACTATTTCATATTGGGCAAGTTGTGGTAGTTTGTGTTTCTTTTGAGGAATCGGTCCATTTTGTCTAAGATGTCAAATTTATGTGGTAGAGTTAGTAAGAGGATTTTCTTGAGTATTTTCTTACTATCTTTTATTTTTTAATGCGAGGCTCAAGCTCACACCCCTGAGATCAAGAGCTGACCTGAGACAAAGGGTCGGATGCTCAATCCACTGAGCTACTGAGTTGCCCCTCATACTCTCCCTTCGATGTCTCGGTGGTCCATAGTGGTGTCTCCTTTTACATTCCTGAATTGCTCATTTGTATCCTCTCTTTTCCCCTTTCATGGTCTTACTAGAGGCTTGTTAGTTGTATTCATCGTTTTTTTCCCCTCTTGGGTCCCAAGTTCTCCAACCAGTCTGCCTTCTTCTTGCTGACTTTCAGATTTCTTATATCTGTTTTCTATATCATGTCCAGAGTTTGTAGTTGTACCTAGTGGGAGAAATAGGAAAAGTATATCTGTTCCATCTTTCCAGAAGCAGCATGACAGATTTGATTTTATGGATGTATTTCTGACTCCTGTAAGTATTGTGGGATCCTGATGGTTTTCCATTTGCCACGGAAGTGATGATGAACACTTAGTTTTCACGGTTCTATAAGAAGAAGCCATAGGGAAAAAATGCCTGTCCTCAATCCTTGTATTATTTTATAGCAGTTGTGAGGCTCTGAGTTTCAAACCAGACCCTCTGAAATCATAGTGTGGCTTCAGGAAAGATGTGGCCTTTTCCTAAACCAGATAGGAAGGATCATGCCACATCATTTCCATAAGGCTAAGCAATTACAGTCACAGTGCTGTGGGGACTCTGAGAGCCTAAACAGAAAGTTTCCTTTCTACAATGCCCACAATTTTACCAAGATATCATGGTAGAATTCTGTGATTAACAGGTGAATTTGCCCAAGTTCCAACAAACAGGCAAATCAAATAATATTTAACGGTGAAGCAAGTGGTTGAGACGAGAAAGGAGAACAGAGTAAAAAATGCTGAGTGAGATTCAGAAGAGGGCAGAGGATGACGAGAAACCTTGATAACGATGGTGTCGCTGGAAGGCTCAAAAGGGGTGCAGGGGAAGGAGTGGTGGGAGGTGGTACCTTGGGCAGGACAGTGTGGACATTGGCGTGGGTGAAGAGCCAGGAGTGGCTCGGCAGAGAGGGAGGTACTTAGTGGAGATGAGACACCCTAGTGGGGCAGAAATGAAGGTTATGTCGGCGTGTGGGAGGAAGAATGACAGAAGACGTTAATTTAGCAAATACACAGGCCGTCGAAGGAATTTGAAAGGCGAGCTGTTGTTACACAAATGCACCCCAAGGAGAACAGCACTCCCCACCCCCTCCCAGAATACTTGGAAATGGAGTCCTCAAAGTGGATTAAAGAAGAGGTTTGGGATTATAAATAGGGAAAGAGAGCAGTTTCAAAGCAACTTGAAAGCACGGTGCCTCAGGACACTAGAAATGAGGCAAAGAGAAACAACCTGAAGGACAAGGGCAAGTTCTATCCCAGTGAGCAGCTCCTAAGGTGGGGGGGTGCAAAGATGGCATGGCTTCTGGCGCAAGACATTTCTAGTGAGAGAACATAATTATAGAACAGGTGAATGTGAAAGTATCACACTCAGAGTGAATAAAGGGAGAGAGAATGTAAGGAAGACAGAAAGGTACCCCAGTGGGAATTCATGAAGAAGGGGATGTTGGGCATGGGTCCCAAGACATGAGTAACTGAATAGGAGGAGACAGGAACGAGAGAGGCCCCAGGCACGGGGCAGGCGTGTGCAAAGGCACAGGGGCGGGACGTTTGGGGGCTGTGTAGTCAAGGAGCACCAACATTCCTAAGGAGGAACTTTGGGGTCACTTAGTGGATGTCCTTGAGTGCCAGTGCCTCCTACAGCTCCCAAGCGACCTGTGTAAAATGCAAATGTGATAGAGCCCTTGTCAGTTAAAAGGTTCCGTCTCCCCACCGATGTTGTAATAATATGACCGCTCTGTGCTGTGCGGCCCACGGGCCCTGCATCTTACCTCCGACTTCCATTGCAATTTACCTTGTTCTCTTCCTTTTCATTAAGTTCTGGCCCAGCTGGTTTTGTTTGTGTTTCTTCAGGGATGCTTTTCCTGCCCTCCAAATCAAGGTTAGGTTTCCCCATGTGGTGCATATTCTCATAGCTCCTCTTATTTCTTTTTTTCCTCATACCAGTTAAATATGCACTGAAGGAAAAGAAAATATGTTTTGTTTTACTGTCTGGTATCTGTCTTTTCCCCCTGACCCACGAAAGCGAATGCTTTATCTACTTTGAATTTTGTCTTCCTCATTGCTGTCTCCCTGATTCCTTGCTTGGCATCTTGGTGGCCTAATAAACATTAATTAAGTGAATAAATGCCAGATTAAAGAGAGATTCTTATGGCAGTAAGAGAAGAACAAACACAAAAAACCCTTTAAGGAGGATGACAAAAAGTTGCAAAAGATAGTTTAAAAAAACAATACAGGAATCCCTGAATTAGAGACATCAGGTTACAAATGAGGGTCTTCCTGGCCTCCATGACCTCCAGCCCTTTCCCACTGCAAGCTATTCCTTCTCACCCCAGCCCGAATGTCACTGTGTCCCCCTTTTATGAGAAGTCTCATTTATGAGAGTTTAAAAACTTGTGCTCCATTTTAATATGTAATCTTAGAAAATTATTTTTTCTATTTTAGAATATAAAATATCTGGCTGTGGTCATTGAAAAATTAAAAGGTATCTTCTTAGAATAGGGAGTAAGGTCCTTAAGCCAGCATTTCACAAACTGGAGTATACAGGGCTATTTTCCTTTTCTTTCTTTCTTTTTTAGTCTTCTGATGAGTTTCCAGATGATTCACATTTTGAGAAACATTGTCTGGATGACAGTTAAGGCAAAGAGTGACATAGAACTGAGAGAGAACTTTTGCACGATACAATAGTGATCAATGAGAGAAAAGCAAATTGTGGCTTAATAAATGACTAGGCGGGCAGAATCTGAATCAT
Source organism: Procyon lotor (assembly GCA_028646535.1). NCBI lineage: Eukaryota > Metazoa > Chordata > Mammalia > Carnivora > Procyonidae > Procyon > Procyon lotor. Next base: position 121,964,085 of record CM053608.1, on the reverse strand, counting down.
ACTGAAATTTTTTTAAGGTTAAAAATGAAAACATGCAGACAAATATTAATTAAAATAGAACAAAAATAAATAAGACCAGGACAAGAAGTAGAGAAGTACCCCCAAAACTGAATTAACAACTGGATTTTTAAGAGATGAATTTATTGGGGCATCTGGATGGCACAGTCACTTAAGCATCTGCCTTCAGCTCAGGCCATAATCCCGGGTCCTCAGATGGAGCCCCTCACCGGGCTCCCTGCTCACAGGGGAATCTGTTTCTCCTGCTGCCCTACGCTTCCTCCCCTGCCCTGTGCTCGTGCTCTCATTCTTTCTCTCTCCGATAAATAAATAAAATCTTTAAGGAAAAAAGAGAGATAATTTATCAAATTTAAAGCTTACTTGACACCATCACTAGATGTTTCATACAAAAGAAATGAGAAGAATCAATTTTCTTACATCTTAAAAAATAAGGCTGGAGATGGACTTCTTTATTGAAAGTATATGGGGGCGCCTGGGTGGCTCAGATGTTTGAGCATCTGCCTTCAGCTCAGGTCCTGATCCCGGGGTCCTGGGATCGAGCCCCGCGTCGGGCTCCCTGCCTGGCGGGAGCCTGCTTCTCCCCCTGCTTGTGCGCTCTCTCTCGCTGTCAAATAAAAAAATAAATAAAAACAAGAAAGCACACGAACCCTTTCTTTTAGAGGGAAGTAGAGACTCTGTACAACGTTTCACTTTATGGAATGTTAAATTGTAACACTGAAATGTTAAAAGGAAGTGTTTTCCCCGTCCTGCCTCAGGAGTGCGTCTATTTTCATTTGGCTTGTGATGGCCAACACCTCCGACTCCCCTTCTGGGGGTTTTTCTTGGCTGGCTTCTAGTTGGCAGATCCAACTTTCCTATTGTCTCAAAAGTTCTCTAACTTTTGGAACCAAGTGCGGAAGCTGCCGTTTTCTGGGGTTGCACAGGCACGTGGGGCCCCGTGGCTGAGGGCGCAGAGCTTCCGTTGTAGCGCCCGGGGCCTGCGGGAGGTGTCCGCGAGGAGACTGGACCCCCAGAGCAGCGTTTGCCGCCCACCCTCTTATCCCCTGACTGTCCTATTTAAGAGTAAAGGAAGGACCACATTTTCTTCTTCCTCACATTTCCTCAAGATCCACATCTTTTTTTACTTTGATAGTCTCTAAGTGAGGGTATTACAGAGATTTGGGGAAAAAAACGGATTGCTGTCTGATTAGCCAGGGAGCAGGGAATATGGCTTTAAATTTCTTTTAACATCTTTGCTCTCAAATTGGTAAGTATTTATGCAGCTTCTGGTCTCGGGAGGGCAACCCCAAACATCAGTCCTCAGCATCCTTGTAATATTTGCAGTGTGCAAGTGGTGTCAGAGTGTTCGCGGCTGGAAATCCGTTACTATGGTTACCACCTATAAAAAGGTCACCTTCAGGAAATTCTTTCTGTGTGCGAGATAATACAGGGATAATGAAACTTTCTTGGGAGAGGAAAAAGGACAGAGTTCGTTGTGCAGGCTTATAATTACCTAGGTGGTTTTGGAAGTCTGTATATTATAATCAGGGCTCTGTATTTCGGCAGGAAGAACTCAGTCAGATATTATCTGAGGTGGGATTCCGTGCTAAGGCCAGCAGTCCTGTTCTGAGAGGGCGAGCGAGCTGTAATGAAGGGGGGGCTCTGGTTTGTTTCCTCGGTGCTAAGTTTACGTTTATTAGTGCAAACTGCTTGATTGTTTTAAGTCAACTAATAAGCGTCTAAGGAAAGGAACTCTTTATTGAGAAGGACGAGGTTTCTCATCACCACTGGAAACGGTCCTTGGCTGCGAGGGCAAAGCGTTCTCAGTCAGATGGGACTGAGATCTCCAAAACAGTGAAACTGTGCTGTGGACATCGGGGAACCCTTTAAATGTCCCTCCTGTCGAGTATCTACCCCGTCCCTTAGAGGTCTCTCATCAGACTCAATCGAACATTCCCCATGCCTTGATCCTGGTCAGAGAGCTCCACGAGCCACCTCTTACCTTCTTCCTAACCTTCTCATCAGATGTGCCTCCAGCCCCAGTTACAAATCTGCCCTGATTCAGTTTGGTGTCTCTGAGTTCACGCCCGAGGGAAGAGGCTTGAGGCCCCTACGCATGGACACAGGACATCGCCACTGAAGGGTGGCCTCTGTCTCAGCCGGGGCTGCCCCTCTAGTTGTCTCTATAAAGATCCATCGTCTGGAAAAGCTGCTCTCACCTCGCGCCTCCACGTGGCATCGTGGGAAGAGCCCTGAGGGATGCGGACAGGTGGCTGAGTCTGGGGGGAGTTAGTGATGAACTTGAGCCTTTTTGCTTTGTGACTACGCAGATGAATAAACCCGAAAGTCCTTTAGGGTGGGTGAGTTTTCCCTGTGTCATTTTTTTTTTTAGAAATCTTAGCTTGCCACATATGAAAGATGCCATACTCCTAGGCATATTTTTTTGGCTGAGTATTATAGGGCACTTCTGTTCTCACCCAGAAAGCGATACGGACCTTGACAATTCTTGAAAATGAGAGACTGATATCGGAATGCAAAACTATGGACGTACTCCGATCTTTAGGCAGTGTTTCCTGTACTATATAAGCCTTTGGAGTATGTGAATCGTGCATATTATTTTACAGTTTTTTGACTCTAGAGTTTCAAGAAGGGCCTTTCTTCCCAGCATTAGTTCAAGGATTACTTTCTTTCTTTTTTTTTTTTTTTTTAAAGAATTTCTCATTTCCATGCCTCCGGGGATTCTACAATGAATATCCTTGTAACCTAAAGATGGCTGAATCCCAGGAGCCTGGACATTGTATATGGGGACAAGCACATTGGCAAAGACCTGCCGCCAGCTGTCTTTCGGCTCATGAGTTTGGAAAGCAGTGTGATGATAAGAGCGGAAAGGATCCCAAGGGAAGGACTTGACACCACGTACCATTAGATGTTGACGCTAACGTTTGGGCCAGCCATTTTTCCTTGAACCTTATACACAATAGCTTCGTAGTGCATCTGACAGACCGCTGTTTCTACGTACTCTGGGCTTGTCTGGAAAGTTGTAGCAGTTCCTAATGTAATCATCACAGTCCTTTGCTTTCTCTCTTTCCTTGTCATCACTTCATTTATTTAGAGGTCACTAATTTGTCATTTCAACCTTTTAGAACCACCAGGAACATAATTGAGAATCCGTAAATAAGTTTAAAAAATACGTATGGGAACAATGGATGTTATAAATCCCAGGCACTAAAGCAGACCTTCTGAGCTCCTGCTCACACTCTTGTTCTCCATTTATGTTTTCTGCAAACCCAGAGGCCCCTGTCATGTCAGATCAGTCCCCATCCCTTTCTTATCTAGTTTTTAAAATTCTATTAAAATTATTGCTATAAAAATCATGATCACAGAGATAAATGGTATTTATCTAGAAACATTTGCCTATGTGCGTTATTTACCCATTTGTGCTATGTAAGCATATATATTTTTGCATAAGTAAAAATTAGAGAGTATTAGTGAGGAATTAAATCTTTGAGAAGTGTGACACCATCAGCTCTCCCTTCCTCTCTAGTCCCCAAATAGTACAATCTGTTCTTCCGTATTTTATAAGATTTTAGCATCATTGTCCTCAAGACCCCATGACAGTGTCTCAGAAACAATAGTATGGGTAAAATAGACCCATGAACTTAGATTCTGTCCCTCTTTTTAGACAAATTTTATTTAAATTCAGTTAATTAACATATAGTGTATTAGTTTCAGAGGCAGAGGTCAGTGGTTCATCAGTTGCATATAACACCCAGGACTCATTACATCACGTGCCCTCCTTAATGCCCATCACCCAGTGACCCCCTTCCCCCCACCCCCTCCCCTCCAGCAACCCTCAGTTTGCTCTCTGGAGTTAAGAGGCTCTTATGGTTTGTCTCCCTCTCTGTTTTGGTCTTATTTTATTTTTCCCTCCCTTCTGCTATGCTCTTGTTTTGTTTCTTAAATTTCACATAGGAGCCCAGATGTCCATCGACAGATGAATGGATAAAGAAGAGGGGGTATACATAGACAATATACATAGGTGGGTATACATGGGCATCAAAAAAATGAAAGCTTGTATTTGCAACGATATGGTTGGAACTAGATTCCTTCTGCCTCTGACCTGTCCATGGAAGGCCCTTGGCAGCAGTGATGTGGCCTTTCTCTTACCAGGGTGAACCTGTGAGTGTGGCTGAATGCAGGGGCCTGAGCACAGTGGTTTACTCATCAACACCAACTCAGAGGGAATGGTCACTCCTCCCCTGCCCCCTGTTCTAACACACATGGCCCGGCGTGTCAGAATCCCACGTGACTTCCCAGCCTCCCCATGGCTCTTAGCTTGGCACCAGCCTCTGCGACTCAGTGTTGAGGCCGACCTGAGCCACTCTCTTCTTTTATCTTTTATCTTTTGTGACCCATGCTACTATGTAGGTGTTAAGTGGTCCTACTGAGGACCTACTGAGGTCCTACTTCTTGTCCCCATCCCTTTCTTATCTAATTGCTGCTGTCTTTTGACATGGCGTGGGGGGGAAGCTGATAACAACCCATCTACCACTCCGAGGGCCCATCTAGCATGGTGAGAGCAGCAATAACAGTAAAAATAAATTGGAAAAATTCAGTGACAGAAGGGAAACAAACCAAAATCCTACACGGTGTTAAACCAAACAGCCCGAACAGTACACGGGTCCCTCTGTTTCTGATATTGTTTTATATCCATTGTCACACTTAATATCCTTGCATCCCTACGAACTATTATCCTTGTCATCATAACCCCTTAAGGTGATCTAGAAGCTTTTCCAAGAGAGGTTAAGCAACTTCCCCAAGGTTTTCCTGGATTGCAGCCTGTGCTTACTTAACTCTAAAACTCATGCTTTCAGCAAAATGCTATCTTGCCTCTCCTTTCTGGATACTCTAAATACTACGTAGGTTGTTTATATTTTTCTTTTATCATAGACCATAAGTTCTTTCAGCAAAGGGACTATGTGGTTCCTTTTCCTATATTTTGTTTATACTTTGTTAAGTAAGTTATTGAGAAGAACATGCTGGCAAGAAATCCTACAGAACAAGGTTTGAATGAAGTTTCTGTCATTCAATAACAGTGTATCCTTTGGCAAGATACTTAACCTGAGATATAGTTGTTTTTTGTTTTTATTTTTTCCATTTGATAATGAAATGGTAATATATACTTTATAGACTTCACAAAATAACACACATGCGGTGGTTAGTTCAATGCTAGGCAAATAGAAGTGTTCAGGTTACTGGAGTTATAATGCTTCTAAGTGTTATTGTAAATGCATATATTACTTGTGAGATTATTTTTCATCATTTAATTTTATTAGTGATCTATTCTGACCATAAAAATGAAGCAAGTTGATTGTAGAAATGGTAGACAAGTATAAAGAAAACGCAAATCATCCATGACTTCAGAACCCAGAGATAAGGAGGGAACCTTCACACACATACACACTGTCAAAGAAAAAACCATATCTGGGCTATTACATTAGAGGAAAAATACTTCTGTTTAGAACGAGACTCGATTCTGAACATAGTGTGGCCGTCTGGGAACTTTCAGCCAAGGAGCAGGGTGGGTTATGAATGGAAAATCACCAAGAGGAAGCCTCAGGAGTAGATGGGATTCTGGCTAGATCAACCTGTTGGGAATCTTTGCTGCAGACAGATGGGGATGATCAGCTGTCCCCTGTGGGTGGTGGAGAATGAGGACCCTAATCTGATTTTGATGGTGACCAGATATGGGGCGGGGGGTTCTGCTTAATCTGACTTAGCAGAGTTCTTGCTAGAATTGGATTTTATTTAGAAGTGGCCACACCAGCCTACAAAGAAGGTTCAGGGGTTGACTGAAGTATGGCCAAGCAAAGAATCTTTGTCAACACACATACACAGAGGCCCTCGAGCACATGTACAAATGCATCTATTTATAAGTATAATGCATATTTGCAATGGTACTGTAAATGCAACTTTGTCCTTGACTTTTCTCACTCATGGTTATATCGTGCACTTTTGATAGTATCATTAATTTTCAAAGATGTGATTTTAATCATTGCATGATGGATGACTACACTTAATTTATCATTTTTAAAGTTTTGGGTATATTGTATTGGTTGTTTCCATGTTTATCTACTTCTTTGTTTTTGCTATTTATTGTCAGCAAATTTACTGTCAGTGACCTCTTGTGTACATGTTTGATCATGTCTTTGATTATTTCTTTAAGATAGAATCTTAGGAGCAGAGTAATTAAATCAAATGGCATGACATGTTTAAGCACTTGCTTTATATCTGAAATCACAGTTTTTATAGGTTAGACCATCTAATATTTCTACCATTAGTTTTTATAGAATCAAAACTATTACTTTGTATTCTGTGCTTTACAAAGTACTTTCATAGCTATTACAAATTTTATTCTTACAACAATCTTTTGAAGAACATTAGCAATCTTTTCTCCGTGCTATAGATGAGATTTTACAAAGTAATAAAAACAAATGAAGTTAAGTGTCTTTCTTTTTTTTAAAGATTTTATTTATTTATTTGACAGAGAAAGAGAGATCACAAGTAGGCAGAGAGGCAGGCAGAGAGAGAGCGGGAAGCAGGCTCCCTGCCGAGCAGAGAGCCTGATGTGTGGCTTGATCCCAGGGCCCTGAGATCATGACCTGAGCCAAAGGCAGAAGCTTTAACCCACTGAGCCACCCAGGCGCCCCTGAAGTTAAGTGCCTTATACAAAATGGCAGAGGCAATACTGGGACCAGGTTTCCCAAACTTCTAAAAGACACTAAGGCATTAATAATTTCCATAAATCTCGTTCAGTGCCTGAAGCTCTATAGTAGGAAGATCTCCTTTCATGGAAACCTGAGCAACCACACTTTGCCCTGGGGAAGCAAGCCAGACTGGGACTTGACCATTTTGTGACACTGGTTGTTCTAGAAGTAACTGAGTCCGGAGACCACTTGGCTAAGTTCACTGACTAGAAGCTAACAGAACACCTTTCCAGCTCCTATAGATATTTCTGAGTCCGGAGACCACTTGGCTAAGTTCACTGAGTAGAAGCTAACAGAACACCTTTCCAGCTCCTATAGATATTTCTGAGTCCGGAGACCACTTGGCTAAGTTCACTGACTAGAAGCTAACAGAACACCTTTCCAGCTCCTATAGATATTTCTGAGTCCGGAGACCACTTGGCTAAGTTCACTGACTAGAAGCTAACAGAACACCTTTCCAACTCCTAAGCTAACAGAACACCTTTCCAACTCCTAAGCTAACAGAACACCTTTCCAACTCCTAAGCTAACAGAACACCTTTCCAACTCCTAAGCTAACAGAACACCTTTCCAACTCCTAAGCTAACAGAACACCTTTCCAGCTCCTATAGATAATACAGATCTCTATGGCAAATTTCTATTCCCTTACTGATATTTAGACTCTGTTTCACTCTAAAGGCTTTACAGATAGACTCTTTTAAAATACTTTCTGCTTTAAGAAATACCAAAATACTTTTAAAATAATTTAAATATACCAACTTGCATTCCCACCAACAGTGAAAGAAGGTTCCCCTTTCTCCACACCCTCTCCAACATTTGTTGTTTACTGTCCTGTTGATTGTGGCCATTCTAACTGGTGTAAGGTGGTATCTCAGTGTGGTTTTGATTTGAATCTCCCTGATGGCTAAAGATGATGAACATTTTTTCATGTGTCTGTTAGCCATTGGTATGTCTTCTTTGGAGAAGTGTCTGTTCATGTCTTCTGCCCATCTTTTGATGTGATTATCGGTTTTGTGAGTGTTGAGATTGAGGAGTTCTTCATAGATCTTAGATATCAGACCTTTGTCTGTAGTGTCATTTGCGAATATCTTCTTGTAAAACAGTGTGAAGATTCCTTAAGAAATTATAAATAGAGCTACCCTATGACCCAGCAATTGCACTACTGGGTATTTACCCCAAAGATACAGATGTAGTGAAAAGAAGGGCCACGTGTACCCTGAAGTTCATAGCAGCAATGGCCACAATTGCCAAACTGTGGAAAGAGCCAAGATGGTCTTAATCCACTGAGCTACCCAGACGTGGATAAATGGATAAAGACAAATGGATAAAAAGATATGGTCTATATATACAATGGGATATTTTGCCTCCACCAGAAAGGATGAATACCCGACTTTTGTATCAACGTGACAGGATTGGAAGAGATTATGCTAAGTGAAATAAGTCCAGCAGAGAGAGTCAATTATCATAGGGTATCACATGTGGGGCATAAGGAAAAACATGGAGGACATTGGGAGAAGGAAAGGAAGGGTGAATTGGGGGAAATCAGAGGGGGAGATGAACCATGAGAGACTGTGGACTCTGAGAAACAAACTGAAGGTTTTGGAGGGGAGAAGGGTGGGGGTTGGGCGATCCTGGTGGTGGGTATTGAGGAGGGTACGTATTGTATGGAGCACTGGGTGTGGTGCATGAACAATGAATCTTGGAACATGGAAAAAAATTTAAATATAATACAAATATAAAGATATTAAAGGTGGCATTATTAAAGAGAGCAAGTTCGTAAGGAAAGAGTAAGCATACATAGTTTGTCTTTTACATGCATACATAGTTTTTCTTTACATGTTTAACTAAGTTATTCTTGTGGTTCCTGAAAGGGTGTCTTTCCACATGGTTTGACCTGCCTTCTAATACTAATGATTAATGTCAGTCTTCTCAGTGTACTCGAGATACACTTCTCATAGGAAGCCAATCACTGCTATTTCTTTTATATACTTATTTTTTTTTATATACAGAAATGGGAAGGTAAATGACACTGCATCACCTGACCAAATAAGATAAAGCATAGAGAATTGCTGATTTCTAGTTTTTCGGTTTTTGATGCAGGAGAAAATTTTACGTTCAAGAGAAATGAAACGTTAGGGATTGTTGGCAGAATGCTGATCTGAGTGGAGCCTGAAGCCATCAGGATTACCGGTGGCTAAATACACATTATCTGTGTTGATCGAGAGCGTTAAGAGAAGGACAGAAGAAAGGAATGTTTAAGTGCATGCCTCTGTCTATAGAAACAAATGTTAGCATGGCATGCCAAGTTGTCACGCACAGATTGCAAATGTTCTAGAATATATGTGAACATCCGAAGCAGTCTTTCTAACCATTCATCATCAACTCTTGTGGAGAAAGGACTGGGCAGGATTCAGAAAAGCTGGATTCCAGTGCTCTTCTGTCTCTACCACTGACTACTTAAGGAATCATGGGCAAATCTCACGTTTATGGCTTCATTTTTCTTGTTAGTTAAGGGTAGGGAGAGTTTAGTCTTGTGAATCCATGCTTACTCTAAAATTCTGCAGTTAGGGGTGCCTGGATGGCTCAGTTGTTAAGTGTCTGCCTTCGGCCTAGGTCAGATCCCAAAAAGCCTGCTTCTCCCGCTACCATTCCCTCTGCTTGTGTTCCCTCTCTCGCTGTGTTTCTCTCTGCCAAATAAATAAAAACTTTAGAAAAAATAAAATAAAAATCAAATTCTGTGGTTAAAAGAAAAGACAACTTCAAATTTTTGCTAAACACTGAAATGGTTGATACAACTAGAGCTGCACCAAAAACATTTAAAAAACTCACTTTGAGATGCTGCAGTTTTGGAAAAACTCTAAAATGTTCTACATTGTAGATGTCAGTATAGTGTGGAGGAAGCAAGCACAACACTGTTCCTAAGGTTACAGATTGTGTCAGACAGACCTGAGTTTTTCTGTTCTGATTCAGTGCTTTGATAGCCATGTGACTTTGGATCCCTCCCTCCCTCCCTCCCCCCCTTCCTTCCTTCCTTCCTTCATTCCATCCTTCCTTCCTTCCTTCCTTCCAGGAGGAGATATCACAAGTAGGCAGAGAGGCAGGTGGGTCGGGGGGAAGGAAGCAGGCTCCCCGCTGAGCAGAAAGCCCAATGCGGGGCTCCATCCCAGGACCCTGAGATCATGACCTGAGCCGAAGGCAGAGGCTTTAACCCACTGAGCCACCCAGGCGCCCTGGAAATTTTTCTAAGCTTTAATAAAATATGGAGATGACACACTTCCCTTTGTGTAGAGATAGAGACACGCCTATTAAACCTAATCACCTTTCCGAGCATTAATTGGGAGTCTAAGAAGCTTCCCTCCATTCTCTATATCAAAATTATTTTACAAAATGGTTACTTATATTTTCCAGGTAGAAATGGCCATAATAATAAAGGTGCTGGCAAGCATACTTCCTTTTGATTCCTTTCAGGATGTGCTTGTGTGTGTGTCACGTGCACAGGCATCAAGGGTGCGTTACAAGTAGAATGTTGTCGGAGTAATTGGTATTGATGGATGGCATGTAGGGCTGCGATTTCTATAACAAGGACTATTGTCTTCATGAGATTCTAGCCGACCCCAACAAGTCTTCGTACAATTGGTTGAATGACAACGTTCAGAATTGCTTTCTCCCTTTGAAAGAACATAATAGTGTTTTCAAAAGACAGCCATCCAGTAAACAATATTCGTCTCTCTTGAAAATAGGAGGTTGACAACTGTGAAGGCTAGCATCACAGATTGATCACCAGAACAACTAAGGTTTGCTAAGAATAAGCATCACTATTGCTTTCCTAATATGCTTTACACTTGAATGACTAGGTGACTTAAATCACTAAGATGAGTAAAGGTCGGGAAGCTTTTCTGAAAAATTTCTATTTCTTTTTTCTTCTGAAAATACAGTTTGTACAAAGGTCACTAGCTCTTTGGATTGCCTTAGATAACCATCTCATCTCTTAACATCTGCTTAAATGAAATATCATTGCTTCCATTCTTAAAATGCAAAGATTGGCCAAAAAGTCCTCATTGGATGAGTTCCATTTCTCATGGAACTTTTAAATTTCAAACTATCTGTGTAAACGTGTTCATCTTGATAGGTCGTTTTTGTGCATTGATATTGCCATTATCTTAGTGGCTTGCTGGAATTCTAATCCAGAAATCTTCCGAGGAACTACAATGATATTAATTAATTCAAATGACACACTCAGAAGTATGGGAAGTCCTGTACCTGAAAGATATGATCTGTGTCTCTGAGTCAATCTAGAGCCAGCCTGGGACCCCCCAGTAGTGAATTTCCCGGTTCTGAATCATAAATTGAGAACATATATATCTTTTTAGTTTCTTATTCAATATTTTGCCAAATGAAAATATATTTTAATTTTCATCTTTTAGTCCATTTATATATTTATTTTTGTCCTTTCATACTTAATTATATATGTTTCTTAAACTGTCTGGTCTTATTCATGGCAGTTCATTTTATTGTTCCTTTGTAGTATTTCCTCAATCTTTATTTTTTTCATATAAACTCTCTTTTCTTTGATCTTTTTCAATATTTTGGATTGTCTGAATGCTATTTTTAAAAGCTTCCTTTAGTCTACATTTTTATCATAGCGAGTCAAGAATAAAATCTTCACTCTTTTTTTTTTAAGATTTTATTTATTTGACAGAGAGAAACACAGCAAGAGAGGGAACACAAGCAGAGGGAATGGTAGCGGGAGAAGCAGGCTTCCTGCCGAGCAGGGATCCTGATGCGGGGCTCAATCCCAGGACCCTGGGATCTGACCTGAGCCGAAGGCAGACGCTTAATGACTGAGCCACCCAGGTGCCCCAAAATCTTCACTCTTGAAAGCAACAAATTTTGCACTCTTTCCTTCACCCTCTCCATTCATACTGTTTTATTTTTTTTAATATGGGTTCTAAAATTCAGATTATTGCCTAATTGAAATATTTTACTTAATCACTTTGCTTTTTTATTTTTTAAATCATTTTTGGTATCTTCATCTCATTTAGTCACCAGATTGAAATAATCATTTTGACTCAAGTTGATGTCTGGTAAATGGGAGGTCTCACTGTCCTTTGTTCTCCGAACCTCTGCTTCTTGAAGGCAAGTGTTTTCTTCATTCCAAGATCAAAGCACATATTCAATTTTAAAAATTTTCATGGGTGAGTATCCTCTGAATCTTGTAAAGATCTCCCTTTGCCTTTATACACTGTCTGGGTATACAGTTTATTATCTCCAACCTTCCTTTGAAAATTCTTTGGAAATTGTTCCACTCTTTATAGGCACTTACTTTTATTTGCTTGGTCACCTGTAGTAGTTTTTCCTGCATTCATGCCATTTCCAAGATTTATCTAAAGGGTAGCGATTATTAGCAAGAATTTCTGGTGCATGTTTGTAGATCTTTTCTAAGTTCAGGGAGGTTTTTTCCTTTGCATAACCCCAGCTTTCTGAGTCAGAAGGAAGATACGGTCTTCTTACATCCTATGGACTCTTTCCTGAAGAGCCACATGGTGAGGTCTTTTGATCTACATTGGGTACGTTTCTCCCTATCTGATTCCATTTGTATTTGGAATCATTTAATTTTTTAATGTTTTAATTAATATTAATAAAAAATAAATTAGCATTTATTAATCTTTATTTTCAGTGGTATTGCAAGCTCTTTTTTAAAATTGTGTTTTCCTTTTTTTTTTTTTTAATTAATTTTTATTAACATATAATGTATTATTTGCCCCAGGGTACATGTCTGTTAATCTTCGGACTTACACATTTCACAGCACTTAACAGCACATACCCTCCCCAATGTCCACAACCCAGCCACCCTATCCCTACCCACCCCCCCCCCCCGGCCA